>JAAAKG020045376.1:0-18715 GCA_010014905.2 Druon quercuslanigerum
ACATACATACATACATACATACATACATATAGACAGAAATACGTACAGACAGACATACATACATACATACATACAGACAGAAAGACAGACCGACAGACATACAGACATACATATAGACAGAAATACGTACAGACAGACAAACATACAGACAGTCATACAGGCTGAAATACAGACATCATACTTCTTTAAAGTCCTAAAAGAAAGAACGAGTTTGTAAACTAGCTATTTCGGTTAAAAACTCAAAATGTGAGCGCATTTTGAAAATTTTTGACACCCCTTTTTTCTGAATTTAAAAATTCTATAAACAAATATTTATATTATTAAAAAGATAAATAATTTACCTTAATGACTTTTTTCGATAAAAAGAAAATTGTCAGAGCTTTAGCATTTTCATAATTTTTTTAATTAATGGAAAATAAAAATATTAACCTAAACAACGCAAGATAGAAAAAAATTAAAATAAAAACATTTCTTTTCAAAAGCCCTTCAAGATTATATTCACAACTTTTTGAATTTTCTTAAATGACCGAAAATTAAAATTTTTATTGCACAAAAAATAATGAAAAATAAAAAATTCAATTTCTTTTTGAAAAATAAAATAAAAATAAAAGAAATTTAAGTTTGTAGAAAAAAGACAGAAGTTACGAAAAAAATGATTTTGCAAAAATTCTTAACCAGAAAAAGAGCTACAAATTTGTTTTTTTATCACTTTTCGATAGGTGAAGTGGTGTTGGTTTCAATCATAAAAATGTATATAAATATAAAAATAAAAATGTTGTGGGAAAACGACAAAAGGTACGAAAACAAATTGATAAAAAAAAAATTATTTACCCAAGAAAAGAGATACAAATTTGTAATAATTAATTACAATCTCATTATTATTGATTGAGAAAGTATTAGATTGTCCAAACAACGCAAAAAACTAAAAAAAAAGTGTTAAAGAGAAATTATAGCTCCTGAAAAATCCTGCAAAATGTATTTTAACCATTTTTCAATAGGCCTCGTGATTTTGTTATTACATTCTCATTAGAAAATGTTTTAGATTTTTGGTCCAATTTATCTTATGACTTTTTCCAAAAAACCAAAAATAACCAGATTCATAGCATTTACAAAATTAAAAAAAAAACAAAAAAAACACGAAAATGAACATTTTAAGCCAAAAAACACACGATATAAAAAAACGTCAGTAGATAAAAAATGGCCCTATTTTAATGGCCTGCATGATTTTATGACAATTTTTGGAATTTTCTTAAAAAATCAAAAATTCAAATTTTGACAGCATACAAAATAACGAAAAATCAAAAAATTAAATTTCTTGACCAATCTATGCAAACTAAATTAAATATGAGTACAATAAATTATATATGATTAATTTTGTATGTTTTTAATGCTATCTTTTTAAGTTAAAACCTCAAACAGAACTACCAAAATATTATTGATGACAAATCAAATAGTTTTTTACATTCTCATCGGAGAAGGCCAAAAGGTCCACGTTTTAAGACCATCTAAATCCGAAAAACAGGTTTTTACCATTGAGTATGTCTGACTGTCTGCCTTTGTGTCAGTGTGTCTGTGAGCACGATAACTTTTGAAAAAATTATTTTATTTCATGATTCAAAAAATCTCTGTATACTTATTCGTAGTACTTAAAAAGAAAAATGTTGATTTTTGATAGCCCTACAAGATTATCATAAACAGCTTTTTAAATTTTTTCGAAAATTTAAAAATTCAAATTTCGACCATACGAAAAATAATCCAAAATCAAAAACTTCATTTTTCAGTAAAACTATGCAAGATATTAAAAACAGACACTGCATCGTAGACGCTTTGAGAGACTCTTTTAGTCAGTTATTAGGTGATGAAGCAATAGGTCACCACAACGCAATGAACAAAGTCTGCGTGACTGAGGTTAGGGACATAATTTAGAAGTTAAAAGACCATAAGACTGCATAGTAGACCAGGGATAAACTCGAGTGCGAAGCACGAGCTACGTGATGATAATGTGTTCGTTAAAGCCGAAGAAGCTTTAGCAAAAGAGATTTCACAATCACCAAATTACTGTTGTCGATGCTTTGACGTTTAGTTTTAAAAATTCTTTGCGCAGTTCAGTTAAAAATTCAACTCCTTAATTGAAACATAAGGTACTGTATCAAACATTCATTTCATTGGTTGAACATTTATCTACTTTTTTGTTGACGAAAATTTCACCCAGAGAAATCCTGATGTAATAAGAGACCTGTGGCAAGATGTTAATTAGGCTGCCCAGTTTCAACTCTGAACCTTTATAAACCTTTGTGTCGTCCATTTACAGGATGTGATTTAAAATTTTTAATATCACATCAATCATCAAGGAGATGAAGCGATTTTCTCTGCATCGGAGGGTATGATTTCCTTGCTTCGAATGAACCTTGGAGGATTTTATTATCCTAAACTCCACTCCAATCTCTCCAGGTTATCTATCGACAATTCCTAGAGCTAGATCTAGTTGCACTTTGTCTTTAGCATAGATCTTATATTCATGCATTTTAATACATTTCAAATTTATTATTTCGATATTTAGATTTACCGCAGAAGTAACTCTCGGTAGTCCTGAAAGACTTCTTTCTTAAAGGTGACGTTGTTATTTGTCATACGATCTTTTCGAGATTAGATGGCTTGCCAAAGTTTAAAATTAGATGGTTTTACAAAGCGGTATCAATCTCTCTATTGCAATTCACGATGTATGTCTGAACCTTTAGGATTTTTAAGAGACAAATGATAAGTCTATTTAAGGTTAAATCAAAAGCTTTTTGGTATTCAATCCAGGCCATGGATAAGGTAGCACAAGAAGGATGCTGTGTCTTTGTAGATACACCTATCAATAAGCAGTGTGTCCCCACAACCTGCTGCACCTTTCTTTGAGTCTTTGTTTCTAAATCAGTTGCCAAACAGTTCCTATTGTCCGGACAATCCTATCATTTAGGAAAGCCACTGAAGATCTTATACAGTGTGTCCATTTGAAGCAGTGTCCTCTGATTTTGAGGGTCAACTGAGCTTCCCATCTTCGGCAGTAGCATGGGGCGCACTTCCACTCTTTACTACGAATGAGGCTCTTCTGATTTAATATATGAGGTGAAAATTTAGGCCAGATTTTGGTGGGTTGAGGGCAACTTTTTCTACCAGAAGATCTGGATACCATCTGATCTCAGAGCGGAATAGCTCTTCATGTTTCTTAATACTCTCTTCACCTCCTCGGCATTGATAGGTGGTTATTTCGCCTCAGATGTGAAATTCAGACAGCTATCCAGATTCATTAAAAACGTTTATCCGGAGTGTTCATCTATGAACGGAACCTTTTGCATGATAATCAACAAAACCATTTTAAGAAGGATTTGAGAGAATCTAATAAATACCACCATTATTAAAATTATTATGGTGCCGCTGATCTTCCTTTTCCTCTATATGCTGATAATAGTTCTGGGCGTTCTGGATCTGGATATACAAACTAATATTTTCAAGAAGATGCTTCTTTGGGGACTTTGAGTGTAGGAAATATATTCAGCCTTATGTCAGTGTATATGTATATTATCAAATTATACTTTCTAGTTAATTTGTTTAGAAACACAGACAATTGAGTAGGAGGAACTATGGAAGATCAGGTCGGTCATAAAAGTAGTTCATTTGAATAACGAGAGGACTTCTACATTAAAATGCTGAATCAATAATTGGAATGCTTTCTGTTTAGGTGGTTTTATCTAGAAGCCAAAGTGTCATTTTTTTAATTTTAAAGAAATGTAAGTGCTCACGTCTCTTTTTTTTACCAGAAGCGATGACCTATTGGAAAGACGAGAAAGGTTTTAAACATGGATAGTTATATTAATAGACAAGTCTTTCCACAGAAAAAATTATTTCTTAATATTTCTCTATAAATCGTATAAAACTCTAAGAAATTTGTTGTGACCTACTCTAACCTAGTTTCCCCTAAATTTGGATGTCCTCAGATTGACAATAAGGTAAAATCGAAAAGTGAAATTAAGGATTCGAAGCTGAGATTTTTTCTATAGTAGGATAAAAAATAAACGATTTTGAAAAAATTTCTATAAGCTTGAAAAATTTGAAAACATCTTGTCAGGAGATTCTTGTAGTTTCATGTAGCATTCGCATCAAATCGGTTCTTATAATTAGGAGAAAAATTGTGTAAAAGAGATGAAATTCTTCACGTATTTTTCCTAGATAGCCTTATCATAATCAGATAACAGTAAGATGATTAAAACTTTTGTTTAAATAACTATTGACAAAGAACAGACCAGCTTCTTATGATTTCATTTGAATTATATGATGTCATGTCTATGATTTTAGGAATCAAATTATTATTAGGGTTAGTGTAAATTCAAATCAAATGTTTGCTTTAATATCAAGAAATTTTAAAATTTACAAAAAACAATTATTTAAAGAATACTGTTCACAATAAAATTTTTTATAAAAATTTTTTCTACAAATTTTGAGTGATGTTCAAATATCAATAAATAATAGCTTATTCTGAAGAACGAAACATTATATAAAACTCTACTATTTGCAATTTTAAAAGAAAAAAAATAACTTTATTTAAAAATTATTTACATTTTTAAAAAGTGGGAACACCAGATTTATAGAAAATGTTTCACCCAAAGTAAGGTATTGAATTGCAATATTTTCAATAAAAGCGTTTCATATAGAATTTTAAATGGCACTCTCAATAATAATGATTTGAATAAATTTATTTTCATATTTTGGTAAAAACAACTTTTTTCCTCTGCTTAGGCCTGTAAAGTCTGGAATATTAAAATTTAATTTTTGATATATTGTTGAAAAAAAATTTGTTACAAAGCTCTGACTATTAGCGTGATCCAAAAATTTTTTCTTTCGAATTTTTTTCCCTGTAGTTCGAAAATTTGTTTATATACACTTCAAAATAAATATTTTTTTAACCACTTATATTTAGAGTGCAAGCCCCATATAGTTTAAAACGTATTTTTCATAAAAAAAATTGTTTGTCAATTTTATTCAAAATTGACTATATTAACAATAAGTCTGTTTTATAGGATTCTAAAAGAAACCCTATAAGTGAATCAATGGGGTTTTGTGAGATTTTGGCACTAATTATGATTATGTTGCGAATAAAATATCACTTATTTCTAAAAATTAGATTTTATAGTACATTTTTCAAACAATAGATTATTGTTGTTAATAAATCTAGCTTAGTTATAAAATCAGGGTTTGTATAAATATGATTCACTTTTAGTCGAATATTTAATTAGAGTGCTGTAATACTAAATTAATATAAACAAACACAACTGTTTAAATATTTTACTATTATTTTCAGTTTAACAAAAACTCAACAAGATACATGAATTCTCAACCAAATAGTGGATTTTTTTTGCTATAAAAGAAAAATTTTTAATCTAAAATGGAATACTTATATTTTTAGTTAAGAAAGTTCTTTTAAAACGAAAAAATGTATTGTCATCACAAGATTTGATTTTTCAACCAAGAAAGACGAATTTCTAACTAAAAACGATTGCAATTAAAAATTAACTGAATTTTCAAGCTACAAATTAAATTTTTTCACAAAAGAAAGTTTATTTAAAAAGAGCCAAATTCTCTTTAAAAAAGCAGGACTGTTAACTTTCTTGAATTATCAAAAAAATAATACAATTTTAAACCTAAAATAAAAATTTTAGTCAAGACGATTAATTTTTTATAAAAGAACGACTTTTGAACAGAATGCTTGAGTTTTCAACAAAATATTTTATTTTTTGGCCAAAGAAATAAATTTTCAATAAAAACTGTAATAATTAAATTTTAAATTAAAAAATTAATTTTCCAAAAATAAATTTCATATATATATTTTTTTAACTAAAATAATGATCTTCATTCAAAACAGTTCAATTTATTACTATTCTATGTTATTCTTGTTAAAATAATTTTTGTTAGAGGCATGAGCCTTGAGAAATATAATTTAGAATAGTTAAATTTTCACTTAAACAAGTAAGCTTTAAGTTTACAAAAATAAATCAAATGAAGTAGTGAAATTTTTAATAAAAAGGGTTAATTTTTCCCAAAAGTATTAACTTTTAACACAATACATAAATTTTTAGAAAAATATTAAAAAATTTTATTCAGAAAAAAATTATACTAAAAGTAGATTAATTATATTTTCAGCAAGGTAAATAAGTTCATTTTCGATAGAAAAAGAATCCAAAAAATGCTTCAAATTTCAACAATATAGTTGAATCCTCAACCAAAACTAACTGCAATTAAATTTCTTACAACAGATATAAATTTTTGAACCAAAAAACTAATTTTCATCAAAAGACTTGAATTTTCAACCAAGAAGCACTCATTTCTAACTGAAAAAATTTTTAATTATTTTCAAAGCTTAAGTTTTAGTTTCCGAATAAATAATTTATTATGAAAAAATAGTTGAATTTTCAAAAAAGGGGACATTCTAAAATAATTCACTTCTCAAGCAAATAATTAAATTTATTTAAAAATTCAACTGTTTGTGTGTAAATTAATTTTTTAGTTTAGAATTTATATTATTAAGATAAAAATATATCAGTTGAGAATCCATCATTATTAAAAATAATACATAAATTTTAAAAAGTGGTCAAAGAATTTAAATTATTTTTTGTTAAAATCCGTTCGGTATATAATTTAACTGTTTTCTAGAAAATTTGACTGTTTTACTTGAAACTCTAACATTTTGGTTGAAATTTTCATCCTTGCTTGACTAAAAAATCTTTTTAAATTAATTTTTTAACTATTTTGTTGAAAATTCGTCTTTTTTGTTAAAAAATGTATTCTTTTAAAAATATATTTAAACTTTCTTAAGGAAAAATTCAACTCTGGTAGAATCTAATAAATATAATAAACCTATTACTTAAATTTTTCAACAATTTGTTGAATTTCAAAACCAAAAAGACTAATTTTCTACCCAAAAATATGAATTCTTAACAAAAAATATTGACGCTTCAACTAAAAATGTTTTAATTATGAATTAAAATCCGTTGAATTAATTTAAAAAAAAATTAAATTAGTTACTATTCAATTACTGACCTATACCTAAGCAGTTCGAAAAATTTGACGTTAGTATTGCATGTTGCAATAAAATACTTTAAACAACGTTTTGGGAATAAATAATCAATTGAATGGCAAGCGTGGAGCTTATAAAAACTATTCTTGATAATAATTAAATTAATTTAATAATATATTCACTGTCAAAATTCATGGAATTTACGGAATTCACGGAATTCACATAATTCTAGGAATTATCTGAATTAATGGAATTCACAGAATTCTTCGAACACAAAGAATTCATGGAATTCATAAAATTAACGGAATTGCGGTAATCACGGAATTTACGGACTTCGAAGAATTCACTGAATTCATTTAACATCCAGAATTCGCGCTATTCACGGAATTTTTGGAAATAATGGAATTCCTCGGATTCCAGAAATTCATCGACTTCCAGGAATTCATTGAATTCAAGGCAAAAATCGGATTTAAGCTGTACATAGACCTCAAAGAATTCATCGAAATCCAGGAATTCGTCCAATTTAAGGAATTGCCGGAATTCACGAATTTCATGGAATTCACCGATTTAATAGAATTAACGGAATTCGTGAAAGTCCATGAGATCAATGCATTCCGTGAATTTCGCGATTCCCATGAATTCCACGAATTCCTTAAATGACAATTGTTCTTTTTATGCTGTGAATTGTTTGAATTTCGTGAATTGCTTGAATTTCTAAAAATCCAATAATTTAGTTAATTCCGTGAATTCCGTAAATTCAATGAAATGCGTCAAGTTAGTGAATTCCATCAATTGTGTAAATTTCTTGAATTCTGTGAATTCCAGAAGTTCTTTGAATTTTGATTATGCCACCAATTCCATGAATTCTTTGGATCTCGTGAATTCATTGAATCCCTTACATTGCCTGAATTCCTTAAATTCATTGAGTTCCATGATTACGAACAATTCCTTGTATTCAATGAAATACGTGAACTTTTGGGCGCGTTGTATTCTATATATACATAAAGTCTTGTGCACCCTGAGGATGCGAAGCGACCCAAGGACGCCCGCCTTTTGCATTTTCCCCGCAAGTATTTTAGCATATTGTTCACACGCAGTGATGCTTTTCAGGCTATTTACCGTTGTAAGCTGTCCATGTTAAGTACGATTAATTAACCACGATATTCCGGGTACACTCGTTGCAACTCTCTAACAAGGTCTCCATACCTCTCTTTTTTTCATTCTCCTTGCCTATGATGTTTTTGCCAGCTGGTGCCGAAAATTCGATAACGAACATGCTTCGCTTTTCGAAGTCAAGGAGAACTATATCAGGCATTCAGTGTGTAACAGAAGCAATTGTCCAGAATACAAAGTTCCAGTATATGCGGCGCTTTTCATTCTCGAAAATTAACTCTATTTCCTTAGGAGTATTCAGCCTTTGAATTTAGGTCGTTCCCGCATGAGTTGGAGAACTAAATAGTATGTGGCCTAGATTTACGGAGTGTGAATGGCACACCCTGCAGCTACCATCGGGAATATCTTAGCTCAAAAGTTACGTCCGAGTGTTTCAGCAGCCTTCTCCGCTGCCCTCTGAATGATTCATTAGCCGAAACAACTGTTTTCCCAGTCCAAATGACTGATCTGTTAGTCCAAACATGTTTGATTTATTGAATCAGTGCAATTTTGACTGATTTAAATTCAGAGAGCATGAGCCACTTTTTGTAACGGTGTTTGTACAGTCATATTAATTAAACAGCACAAAAAACTATCTGAATCATTTAATATTATTACAAATCAACATTAAAAGCTACAAGTAGAAGCATTTAAACTCATATTACAATCCTAATTTATTTTTCAAAATATTCAAACAAAAATCATGTACGTTAATATATTTTAAAAACAAGATTATCATATCGCAGGGACATTATATATTCTCCTACTAAAATTTCAGAGATAAGCATCGTCTAAAATATTATATTTCATATACACACAGTTATTTCAATGACGTTTTGACTCTGATACTCTAAAGCAGTTACAAAAAAAGTAAACAGATTGGTATGTAACATATCGTTATCTTAGAAGACGAAATAAGATTTCTGTGGAAGTAAACAAGACATTATTAGGTGTAAAAGTATGCGTCTAATTACAAGTTTGCTATCAACACATATCAGTCAAACGACTAGTATGTATTAGCGATTGGACCTTAAAAGATCATTAGCTTCTTGTACAAATATCCTGAACGAGATATTTTCTTATACTTTAAAAGAAAATGAGGATATTCTGGGGTGTTTTTGTGCTTTTGTTTGTGCTTTGCTTTAAAGAAAGTGGTAAGTATCGTAATCATTACCCTTATTTAATACTTGGCATATGTTACCTTTTGGACAATATCTGGATAATTTGATTCTAATACAATTGTCTTCATCTACATTTTCGTGAATTTTCCTTTTTACAGAAGCATCAGATCCAAACAAGCTTGACCCTACGAAAAAGTCTTCTGAAAAAGATGAAGAGAAAACTGAATTTTTTTACACCCCTAGCCCTGTTTCACCTTGGTCCCCGATATATCATCCAAGTCGATTACAGAATCAGGCTGAATTTATGCGAGGAATGCGCCCTCCTGCGCCGGCATCTTCTATACACCTAAGTCCAGCAGGTGAAAGTCTATAAGATTATTATGACCATATATAATGAGTTTTGTACATATTTTTTTATTTCTGTTTTTTTACAGAATTGTCAGAACTGGTGAACAGCGTCAAGATACCGCATAGGCTTTTTTCTGAAGGTGCTTCGTCTTCAAGGACAAACAAAAAACCTCAGTTAGACAGGATCGATCAACGTCTTCTCCCAGAAGCCCCCATTATACCTCAAGCTAGTGATAGAAATTCTAAAAAAGTAATAGACAGGCGGGGAAAAAATACAAAGAAAGGTGGTATGAATATTCTCAACATACTTTATATTTCGAAGGTGATTTTTGTATAGATCAAAAGTTTTTTTGCAGCAAACAAAGAAATAGTAGTTAAAATGGAGGAAGCTAAAATGGAGGCTCATAGGTTACCTTTAAGAGGGCACGTTAAAGGTCATCAACAAGTATATTCCCAGGAAATTCGAAAAGTAGAAAATGAACATCTCGCAGATAATGTTCGTTTCGATGCACATAGTAACTATAATCAGGCTCTTTCTAATCCTGCATCTCATCCGGTTCATCCGGATTATCATCAACAATTTAGTCAACAGTCTGAACTTCCAGAACATGCTCTTCAGAATTATGTACCACAGGGAGTTCCCAATGATAGGAACCCCTATAATCATCATCATTGGGATTATTCTGGAGGAGCAGGCCCTAGCTCACAAGAATAATATGTGTCTGACTGTATAGAAAGGGACCTTTCGCGGAAAAAATCAATTATTTCTTTTGTGAACCTGAATATTTTTGTTTGCTAATTCAAAATAAAAACATTATTCCTATATCTGAAAAATTTCTGTGTCGGACTACCTCTTCAATCGTTTTTCTTATTAGTTTACCAAGAAGGTTTTTTGTACCAATTTGTTAATAAATCAACATTTTGAGTTTTTATAATTTGCAAATCAATATAGTTAATAGTCGGTAGGAACAACAGCAAAAATGTCATTGACAAAACGTTTGTTTAAAATAGTTGTGAAATCTAATAATTGTAGAGCTCTTTTTGATATATATTTTGTGAAACCAAATGAGAAACAACTGAAGATAAAGGTAAACCAAATAGTACTCCAAAATTTGTTTATAAAATTGATTGTTAAAGCAGAAAACGGTACCATCAAAAATCGTTCTGGTAGATTTTAAAATATCATTTTTTCTTGTGTTTGATAAGTTGTGATACAAATAAAGTTTTCTTTGATTGTAACTTAAAGCATGCTATAGTTGAATGCTGTCTAACATGGACACAACATCTAAAGAAACTATTAAATGAGTTTCTTGTACAGGGATATTTTTTTAACAATTTTCAAGTTCACATCTATTTTTGACACGAAAACAAATGTTAATAGAAAGCAGCTTTAAAATAATTAAAATATACTTTGATAAATTGTAAGTAAGAGAACCAATAGTAGAAACAATTAGTCTTTAACTTGAATTAGGTTTTGTGAACTTTCGGGAGAGCATAAACTTTTGCAATGGTTGGAACCATACTAGTTTTAATATTCTTGTATAAAATATCATTTTTAGGAATTGTTGAAACTGTATGATCATAATAATCTCTGCTTTCTGCAACCATTAAGTATCCTTTATTAGCCTTTACAAAAATTATATGTTTGTGATTCTTTTCAAAATTTTCAACTAACTTATTCTTATTCTTCAATACTTTCAATAGAATTTTCAATATCTACAACCAAACTATTGATAGAAATTTTATTGACGAAATCATTAAGAATTTCAACTGTTGATAAATTCTGAAAGAATTTATTTAATCTAAAACCAGTAATTTCTTTATTGAAAACAAAGGACCTGCTATTTATTGAAAGAACTTGATAATCATTATCCTTTTTTCCTGTCCTATGTTGACCTTTAGTCAACATCACCATCATTGGTTTCTGATATAATGAGTTTTTCTTATCTTTTTTTTTTATTTTTTTAAATTTGTTTATTTGCAGGAGTACAAATTATTCTGAAATGAACCAATGCTAAAAAAAACCTTATTCGACTGATGATGAAGATGCGAGAAAAGAATCTATACATGGTACTCACAGCTGCCTTACGTATAAAGATCCAAATCAATACCAGTCGCATATGTGATTAACAAATTCAATCAAAATAAAGCGTGATGTTCTAAAAAAGCTTGATCTTCCAAGATGAATAAAAATTATGAGATTTAGGAACATAGTGTTATCCATATCCTTTAGTCTCCGGATAAAACAGAATAGTAAATCGAGCGCCTGAGTACAACCAAGAGCAACCAGGAAAATCTGGTTAGTATAAATAGCAGCTACATCTCAATTATTTAGATATTAATTACCTAATAAATAATCCAAATAGTCTTTATTTTTGTATATTTTTCTTATTACAGAAGCATCTTTAAAGAATAATTTCTAAAAAAAAAGTATTTTTCTCATTCACAAAGTTCATCAGGTCAAAGTTTACCATAAGCGAGGGCCTATTCAGAAAACGATAGAGCATAGCAACCGTACCTCGAGATTAAGAAAAATATTAATAGCCACTAAATAATTAATCATATATAAAGTTTGCTAACAAAAATGTTGAAATAAATAGTGAAGTCTTCCCTAAGCGTAAATTATCATTCTAAATAATTTACAACAAATTGTATAACACCTTAATAAATTTGTTCTGACCTAATCAAAACTAGTTTCCCTTAAATTTGTGATGTACTGTGATTGACAAACAGGTGAAGCCAAAAAGTGAAATTTTACATTAAAAGCATAACGCTTTTTCTATGCTAAGATAAAAAATAAATAATTATGGAAAAAAACATAAAATTTTAAATTATTCGCAAACATCTTATCAAGGAGATGTTTGTACTTTCATGCTTCCTCCACATCAAATCGCTTTTTGTTATTCAAACAAAGTTATCATAATCACGTACCAGTAAGATCACTAAAAAAAATTTAAAAAAAAACACTCAAAGCAAAAAAGATTTCAACTCCATATAATGTCATAAATATAAATTTAGGAATAAAATTAATATTACAGGTAGTGTAATTTTAAATTAAACATCTGCTTTATCATCAAAAACTCCTAATATATATGGAGAACATTTACTTGAATAACGTTTTTTACACTAGAATTATATTATACAATCGCTTTTCACCAATTTTTGAAAAATGATTAAACTCAAATAAATCTACAGGATTTATAACATTTTAGGTAATTTTAAAATATTTAAAGGTATTTCAGAAAATGCTGAACTATTCTAAAAATTTAAAAAAAAATTTAAAGCACTTTGAAAACTGATGAGGATTTTAATAACTTAAAGGGAGTTTGAGGGCTTTTAAACATCTTATTTAATAAATTTCGCAGAACCTCAAGTGATTTCTGATAAATACAAATATTGCAAGGAATTTAATTATTATTTTGATTATTTATAAAGATTTGTTTCGTTTAGGCTACATCACTTTAGTTGCAAATTCATCTCTTTGAGTTTTGAAAGTCATCTTAACAGAAAATTAATCAATTCCAATAATTGTGATGTTAAATTTTGCTTGAGCGATATACTTGGAGACATTTTATTTGATAAGATTACATAATTAACGAAAAGTAACCTTCCAAACATAAGCGTCTAGATTGTATTATTTGCGAAACAAATAAATATTTTATGGGCGCGTTGGCCTCCAAACTATAACGCAATCTGGGAAGATTAAGGAAAATTTTAAGAAAAATGAATAATAAGTTAAATAATTCGATATATCCTTATCTATTTGGAAATGTGTTATCTACAAATATACGCAATGTTTATCTGCAAAATAAATTTATAGAAACCAATAACAAAAACATAAAATATTTTATCATTTTTAACCTAGTCTATGTTATAAACAAAATAATAAATTTTTAAATTAAAATTTAAAAATTCTCAAATTTATTCTACTGGATTGTTTAAATTTATAGAAATATTTGGACTTTACACGATTTGTTTTATTGTAAATACCTGAAGTTCCTTGATCCTAAATAAAAAAAAATACTGAGATTTATTAAAAAATTTAGTAGAGCAGCTGCATTACTAATCAAAAAAATTTATGAAAAAATGTAATTAAATATTAGGGACATTGAATATAAGTGTAAGTATTTTGATAATAGTTTAAACTTTAGTCACATTTTTCTATTGTTTATTTTGTTAATCTAATCAATTGATTTTACTAACGATTGTAATTTTTTTATATTTAAACATTAATAATTAGCCTTTTAATGTAATTTTTGAATAATTTACCCAGGCACATCAGTAAAAATAATTATTGTTTTATTCTAGGAGAGGGAGTTTCTTTAAAGAAATAAAATTCCTCTCATGACAGGGGAGCTTCCGCATGAAGCGGGAATTTTTTTAAAGAATTAAAACTGGCTGATTAAAACTTCTTCAGGGCTGGCCTAAAACTGAGGTATCAGGTTCTGCTGTTCGTATGTATACTCTTTAAGATTTCTGTGATTGGCCAGAGCACCACACCATGGAGACAGGACGCACCTGATTGGCCAATCAAGTTTAAAACGGTGCAGGCACAATAAAATCGTTCCAAAATTCTTACAATTAAAAAATAATTTAGGAGCATTAAAATCCAAATTAATTTTACATAAAACAAGTTTGCTTCACTTAAAAGAAAGAATAAAACACACCAAATTTGTCTTACACACTACCACCAAAAAAACTATTAAAACTTCATCTTTTCCTATAAAATAATTTTAGATTTAACAATTGGTCTACATTGGACCGCACATCATTTGACCAATCCCAATGGATTAAAGATCTTCAAACTCAAAAACAAAATATTAAAATTAACAAATTACTTCCAGTAAGGCGTAAGGAACTAACTAACACAGTAAAAAACATCTCTGACCATCCCCTTAGCAATGAAATGATTTTAGTTTTATCTGATCGACACAATTTTGCAGTAGCTTCCTCCAAAATCCCGAAAGACGAAATAATCAGTAATTTGGAATCCACAATATATACCCTTCCACCTAAAACAGCAATTAACATACGACGTAAGACGGTCAACTTTTTACGCCAAGCCCAAATGCCCTCCTCAAACTTAACAAAACAGGAAAAAATCGCAATTAAAGAACTTAATAAGAATAAAGAAATTATAATATTACCTACAGATTAAGGTAACACAACAGTAATAATGAATAAAGAAAACTATCATGGACCTTCTAAAAGAAGATAGGTACAAAAAACTTAAAAAGGACCCTACAAAAACAATAGTTAGCAAAACAAAAACCGTTCTAAAAAACACTACATTTACAGAGAAACAATATCTGAATTAGTACCTACTAATCCCACCTCTCCAAGACTTTAGGTTCTCCCAAATATCCACAAAAACAACATTCCACTCAGGCCGATCGTCAGCGCAATAATCTCACGTACTCACAAGCTAGCATGCGTCCTCGGCAATAAACTGAATCCTTTTACAGAAAACTCTGTTACCCTCAATCAAAACTCTTTTGACTTTATCAAAAAGATACAACAGATTCGCATTCAACCCCAAGACATCATAGTGAGTTTCGATGTAACATCTCTCTTTACGAAAGTGCCAATCTCTGATACAATTGATATTATTAAATCTTATGCAAACTTTCCCTCCGAGCTCACACCTTTGATAGAGCACTTTCTCAGTAATACTTACTTCTCTTTTAACAACTAATTCTATGAGCAAACCCCAGGAGCAGCAATGGGATCACCAATCTCACCTGTAATAGCCAATATCTTCATGGAAAATCTAGAAACCAAAATGTTAAATCAATTCAAGTTTAAACCGAAATTTTCTTTCCGTTACGTGGACGATACCTTTACTGTCTGGCGACATGGACTAGCTGAGCTAAACAAGTTTTTCGATTTCATCAATCAATTACATCCTAATATCCAATTCACCATGGAAATTGAACAACACGGACAATTGCTTTTCTTGAACGTGCTGGTTCACAAAAAATCAGAT
This sequence comes from Druon quercuslanigerum, assembly GCA_010014905.2. NCBI lineage: Eukaryota > Metazoa > Arthropoda > Insecta > Hymenoptera > Cynipidae > Druon > Druon quercuslanigerum. The sequence goes on from JAAAKG020045376.1 coordinate 15,662, forward strand.
AATACATGAGGACATAAAGTTTACAGAAAACCGACCTATACAAACAGATACCTACATGCCTCCTCTCAGCATCACCCATCTAAAAAACAATCGGTCATTAACTTCCTTGTATACAGAGTTGTCTCCATAAAAAATAAAGATAATTTACAAAGGGAATTACAAAACGCTAAACAAATCCTAATACAGAACGATTACACAATCAAACAGATTGATAAAGCAATAAGAAAATACACCCAAGAAAACAATTCAAAAATACCTACAAAAAGAAAGGGAGAGAAAAACGACCACTGTCCTATCCTACATCCAAGGTGTCACAGAACATATAGGAAGAATTCTCAACAAACACAACATCCAAACCATATTTAAGCCACCTGCGAAAATAGGTCAACCTTTTAACAATCCTAAAGATAAAAAGGCACCTCTCAGTGATCCAGGTGTATATAAAATCCCTTCTTCTTGTGGCAAAGTTTATAATGGACAAACCTGGAGAGCGGTTAGCTAACGTATAGAGGAACATGAGAGTAAAGTCAGACTAAAACATTTCACACAATCAGCACTAGCTGAATAACATTTCGAAACAGGACATAACATTTTATGTGATAAAACAACCGTCATCGCTAAAACATACAATATTTTTCCAAGAAAACATAGAGAAGCAATTGCAATCTTAAAGCACCCTAATAAAATCAATAGGGACAACGGTTATAATACCAATCCGATTTGGCTTTCCGTCCTCCCGGATTTTTTAAATAAGTTCAGGTCAATCAGTGCGTCCTGTCTCCATGGTGGGGCGCTCTGGCCAATAGCAGGGATCGTAAAGAGTATACATCAGAACAACATAACCTGATACCTCAGTTTCAGGTCAGCCCTGATTTTAAATTTGATTTTAATCAGATTTAAATTTCTTTAATTGTAGAATTGTACTTAAAACCTGTTCTTAAACAAAATTTAATAAAATGAATTAATGTTGGACTTTCAATATAATCGTTATTTAACAGCAACAAAAATAAATAACAGTAAAAAAATGAATATTCTCGTTATGTCTCGTAAGTTACTTTGTTAACTTTTTCAAATTTAACATCCCAACGATTTTCTAAATCTAGCCAAACAGAAATACGATTTAGGAATTTTAGGAAACTAATTTTTAATTTTCAGAAAGCGTTTCTGAAGTTAAGTGAAAAATTAGTAAATTTACTATAAAAGTTAGTTAATTTTGTTTTGAGCAACCTAATATCGCAAATTTCAGTTTCTTTAGTATCTTCAAATTATTCAGAATTTTGCGAACATTTCTAACTTTGTATTTGATGTAGAAAAACTTATTTCAATGACGCATTGACCCTTAAACAATAAAGCAGTTTTTAAGCTTAGACAAATCTGGTAAGTATCATCATCATTATGATAATATAATTATAATCATTATAAATATGATAATCATTATGATACTTACATTATCTAAATTTTTGTGTATTTTTCTTTTTACAAAAGCATCAGGTATAAAAACACTTAGCTCTGAAATAAATTCTTCTAAAGAAGATGAAGGGAAAACAAAATGGAATTAGACCTTCTGCGCCAGCATCTACTATACATCTAAGTTCAGCAAGTTCAAATCTATAAGATCATTCGGCTTCTTACAAAATTATCAGAACTTGTAAACAGCGTCAAGATACCGCATAGGCTTTTTTCTGAAAGTGCTTTGTCTTCAAGGACAATCCAAAATCATCAGTTGGATAGGGCCGATCAACGTCATCTGCCCGAGGCTCCTATTAAACCTCAAGCAGTTGATAACGCTCGTAGTTTTCACGCATCTCAACAACACCCTGATGATGAAAGTTCGAGAAACTTCAGGGAAAGGCGAGCAATAACACTAAAACAAAAAGGTATCAGCAAGGTAAAGAAAAACAAGGTATTTGTACGTACACTTCCTTTAAAAAAAATTTTACTATTTATGAAAGCGAATAAAAAATAAATTAATTAAACTTGGAGGATTATTTTTTTATTGTTTTCATTTCGTAAAAATTTTGTTAAGTAAAATGGAGGGCATATTTTATTTGCATACTACTGTAAACTATAGAAAATAAAGGAAACAAGCTTTTTGTATTGAGTACTGAATTTAAAATATTAAGGATGTTTTCAGTATAAACTCGACAAGCACATTACTCAATCTTTAACTTAAGTTGCGAAATAAGAAAAATTAGCCACATTGCTAGTCTAGCAAATTTTGGAAACGAAATATGTAATTAAAGAAATATTTTTCGCCCGAGCAAAAACAGCACAGAAACTAATATATTTAGAACTTCCAAGTTTAAATAATATCTGACTTAATATAATTCAAGAAGCATATTTGCGGCGGCATCTTCTGCATATTTATTAATTTACTTTTATTATTACCGACTTTTCTTATTTTATACTACGCGGATTTCCAACTCATAAACTCATTATTGTATTAAATCTCACTAACTTATTTGAAAATTCAAACACTTCTGTGTATGAATTTCCAAACACGCTTGTTTGGAACTTCATACATTTTTGTATGAAATTTCACTAACTTATTTGAAAATTCAAACAATTTGTGTATTAACTTCCAAACACGCTCGTTTGGAATTTCATACATTTTATGTTAAATCTCACTAACTTATTTGAAAATTCAAACACTTTTGTGGATGAATTTCCAAACACGCTTGTTTGGAATTTCATACATTTTTATATTAAATTTCACTAACTTATTTGAAAATTCAAACAATTTGTGTATCAACTTCCAAACACGCTTGTTTGGAATTTCATACATTTTATGTTAAATCTCACTAAATTATTTGAAAATTCAAACACTTTTGTGAATGAATTTTCAAACACGCTTTTTTAGAATTTCATACATTTTTTTGAATTTTCATATATTTTTATATTAATTTTTAGTAATTTATTTTAATAAATAAAATTAAATAAAATAAATAAAATTTTATTGCAAATTTTAATATAAATATATATTATACATAAAAATATTGTACATCACTCTTTATTTTATACTACTTAATTATACTTAAATTAAATATTAATGTA
>JAAAKG020045387.1:0-17902 GCA_010014905.2 Druon quercuslanigerum
GAATAGACCACAATAATAAAAGTATAAACAATATATTCGACTTTTCATATGAACGATAATGGGTCGCAGCTGCTTTGATACACAAGTGTACAAACCTTTAAGTAATTTTTATCATTTACTTAGATAGAAGATCTCTTAGAGTATTTTCCCACCAATCCAAGAAAGCGTCCAAAAAAATCCATTTTTTACAGAATCCAGTTCATCTAATCGTCGTGAAAGAAGACAAAGACTTACATTCGCACATAGTGTCACCATCGACGGCCACTTATTTCATCGTTATTCCGAAATTGCACCAGGAGTAATAGCATACATGGAACTAGATGATTCAGATACGGAACCGAGAGGCCTACGCATATATTCAGGACCCAATAGACGAAGACTTCTCGCAGATGTACGGGTATTCGGATGGCAACATTTCGAAAATGAATTAATGACACAAACCTCAAGACTAAATCCACCACCACCACAAGTCCACCCACCACAAGTCCACCCACCACAAGTCCAACCACCACAAATCCAACCACCTGTGCATCCACTTCCTCAATGGCAACAGGGCCCACCACGCGAAAATAGAGACCGGATGAAAAAGTAATAAAAACATGAAACATATATGTAATTTTCATGAATAAATACTAAAATTACTTCTGCAATGCACTACAACCGTATTTATTTTTGTTCATTTTCATTAGCACTTTGCTTCCTTGTCTTTTCTCATCGTAAACTACTCCAAATAATCCAAGCATATTTTGAAATGCCATTATTTCCAGTATCAAAAACAAGTCACAACATTTATTTTCGGGAGTTTCTAGTTGGTTTCTGAGTCGGGCACTAGTCAGGGGCTAGTCGCAGAACATTTTTAGGCAATTTCCATAGTCGGGAACTGGTCAATGGATAGTTGGTTTCTTTTTTGTGAATATTTCAAGTCGGGACCTGGTTGGAGACTAGTCGAACTACTTAATAAAAAACCTAATCCTCTGTGTTAGCTATTTTTAACTTTCTGACAGAGTTTTATATATAATGAGTTAATTTGTATACAAGCGCAATTATTTACTTGTTTCTAATTAATAAAAACACATTTAACAAATATTTTCACAAAAACCAGAACTTGCATTTCTAATTTTTTCAAGAGAAAACGCGTAAGATAAAGTTCGGCTTCATTTTTTGAAAAAAAGTGTGAAAATAAAATATTTATGTCTATTAGAATATATATAAGAACACTTTTGTTGTCAATTTATAAAGACTTATAGACTGCCTTTTGTGGATTATAAATTCTCTGCTCTATTTAATACTTATCTTCGTTGCTGCGAGTGATAGTGTCAATATTATCTAACCTTAATTTCAATCTGACTCAGTCGAAAAAAATAATATTGAAATAGCAGGGAAACAATTAAGCATTTGTGAAGGTAATTTTCTTCATTTGGTTAGTGTATCACAGTTATGTTAATTCTATTTTGCTAGCTTACGATTACAAGAATCATTGATTGAGAATGTCTAATTTTATTACTTTTTGTGTAAAATACTTGAAAACGAGATTTGGATTTCTGTCTCGAAAAATCTATAGCCACAGTTCTTTACTTTAAATAAAAGTTTGCAACTTTGAAAACCGCGAAAAATCTTAAATTCTTTTTTTTTGTGCAATGAAAAAATTGAATTTTGAGGTTATGATTTGCATCGGACACATATTCGCTGAAATTTCAAGTAAATTCATATAAATTAGGTATAACATTGAATCTTGGACTATTTAGACGTTATTTTATTTAAAAAATTACAAAAAACAATGTTTTATAACTATAATTTTTTTCGTTGTTACAAAAAGTGTCTATTTAAAAATATTGTTGTCGTTTAATGTACCAGAAAATCAAAACTACAACCTTATATATTGTATCGTTAACTTACGTTTAGAAAATAAACTTCCCAAACATGTAGTGAAAGTTTCCAATAGAAATTTGTAACAGTATATATAATATCAAATATTTAAAAAAATTTTTTTGGTAAAAAGACCTTATCGACTAAAACTTAAATTTCATTTTCTTGAAATGAAGTTTTATGAATTTCTTACTGCAAAAATATACCGGCGAAACGTTTTTTGTCTCTAACTTTACAAAATTTCGGTAAATCTAGAGGGCCTTAACATTGTCGCGGCAATAATATTTTTATTGTCAACAAATTTGTTCTGAAAAATGAGGCTGATACTGTCTTTAAAACATTTTTGTAAAAATGAAAATATCCCGGCTTTTTCCATGATAATAAACTGAAAGATTTTAATTTACACAATGCTATTTTTTCTGCTCTCGCACTTTTTAAACCATATTTTGCTTAAATTTATAGATTTTAATAGGTTATTATTACTGACTTGTGGCTCTGCGTTCTTTATCGAAAGACAGAAGCAAATGCAAGGAAGTCAGAAATATGTTCCGTAGACAGAAGGGATGTGCTCAAAATGTTTTCGAAACAAAATGAACATTTTCCTCTTTCTTATCAGTCTTGGGAAAATCGCCAAAATCTTGTGAATCGCTTGGAAATCTTTGCGAATTTAATTCGAATTTAATCTACCAGAAATGTTGAAATATTTGGGAAATATTTATGAATCGATTAAATTTAAAATTATTGAAAGATTTGTGCAATGTTTGGCAATATTGATATTATTGTTCAGGTCTAGATTTATATTTTATTCAAAATTATTAAATAGTGTAAACTCTACACATTGTGCAACCTAATATTATAAATTTAGCACCATGTCCCCACCCTAAAAAAGTAGGCTTTTCTGCTTCTATGAATAGTATATTAATTTGTCAAATGGAAAAGAGTAAATTGAACCACAAAATTTGAATTTTGAAGCAAAATAGTTTATCAAATCTGACCAACAGCACATTCATTGTGACGCAAGCAGTTCTTCTTAAAACAAATAAAGATTTAGGAAATAAGATATAAAAATGATGAATGTCTATGATTGCAGAGTTTTTAATTTAAAATTCTGGAAAAGGAATTGTTTAAGAAAATGCATTTATTTGCGTACCCTTCAATTTTAAGCCTTGAAAATAAAATAAATTGAAATTCCATATTTTTTTAAATTAATAATTTCTAGTTCTTGGGGTAGCATCTTTTGTCAACATTGTTTGTCATTGCATTTTGATTTCCTTTATGATTTTTTTTGCTATAATTTAACAAAGAAAAAAAAATTAAGAAAATCTGTCAACATTTTGGCCCTCTCCCAAAGTGGTTAACTCGGTCATTTAAAATTTCAAAAATCAATTTTTGCCGTGTAGGAGGTTTCTTTTTCCTTCCACTTTTTCAGAATTTTCTCTAGTTTCTTTTTCGTGTTAAAAATTTTGCTTTAAAATGCAGAAGTGCTGCTTAATATACGCAAAAGCGATATTTGGAACTTTTTGAAAAAATATTTCTGTGACACATTAACTCAGGACCCCTTAATAAAGCGTTTATGAAAAACACCGCGAATTATCTACCTAATACGGTTAGATGACGTTTTTCTCGTATTAGACGCCTGGGCTAAATGTAATTATTACAGATGCTATAATTTATTTTATTTATTTAATTAAAATATTTAATCTTCGCCATTTTCAATGAATACAAATGTAAAAAAGGGATATATTTTTTTGTAAATATTTCGTCATTTCAATGTTGGTATTTTCACTTTTTCTTTTTGAATTATTTGTGTAATCAGATAATGAATTCTTACACATTGTAAGAGATTTAAACGATCAACATTTTTGTCAGGCCTTGAAAATAAGCTTTCAATTATCAAACAAAAACAGGTTTTGTTTACTTGCGTATTGAAATTTGCGTTTTTAAACTCATTTTTTCGAGTCAAAGGAAACTCAAACTTCCTACATCCTTTCTTCGCAATGAAGATTCCGAACAGAACTCTACTTTTCTCAATTGCAGTTTGCTTTCTTGATTCTAGTCGCGAGTGAAAAAATAATTATAATTATATATTAATAAAAAATACATGTTTTAAAAATGTCTAAAAATAAACATGGTTGAAGATTGAAAAACTTCAAATCGTAGAAATGCTTTAAGCAAGAGGTTTAAAATGTATTTTCACCTGAAGTTGTTATATTAGCAGAATAGATTTCTATGAATGTAGTTTTATTTGGAAATATAAAAATAATTATTTGAAAATATTAATTTTTTACAGCTTCAAATTAATTTTTTTGACCTGTATTTTTGGGAAATTATTAGATTGGAATTTTTGGTCAGTTCGGTTTTTCATGTTATTTTTTTTGGTTCACGTCGCGAACCCAAAACTTGCACTAAAAAAATTCGACTAGATCATTTAGGTCTTTTGTTTTCAACTTGTGCTGAATTTTACTGTTATCTTTTGGAATCCATACGCAAATTTGAAAAAACTCTTATTAACAAAATGCCAATGATTTTTTAAAAATCATAAACATCGAATTGCAGAAAAACCCACTCTAAAATTTTTAAACATATATTTTTTTAATTTGTCCTTCCTATATAAAAGATAATATAATAGATCAATATTTTGAAATACAAAAAAATACAGAAGTAGCGATTTTTCAGATCTGAAGCAAAGATTATCAATGTAATTAGGAAAAAATAATTTTCAACTGAATTTACCTTGAGTGACCTTGAAAATATATTTATTAGAAAAAACAGGGATCTTTCCTCATCAAAAGAAATAATTGTCAGGGATGCCAGGTTGCTTAGAAAAGCCAACAAACATGTAAATCCGATTAAAAAATTAATAAAAAATTATTTTTGTTAAAATCAAGAGAAAATCTATTTGCCAACAAATCTGCGAAAGCGTCAAAAGTCTTCAATTTTTTTACAGAATCCAGGCCATCTGATCTTCATCAAAGAAGGAGCAGATTTGATTATTCAGATAGTTTCGGAATCAACGGTCACATATTTCATCGCTTAATAGACAATGTACCAGGAACAACAGGATACGTGGAACTTGATACTTCAGGTACGGACCCCATAAGCCTACGTATATACTTAGGATGCAGTAGAAGAAGACTTCTCATGGATTTAAGGGTACATGGACGGAGACATGTATCATATATTTTGGAAGAAGCAACCGGAAGACCAACAAGCATCCACAACCGCCACAAGTCCATATAGCACAAGTGCAACCACATGTGAATCCACTTTAACGATGGCAACAAGAAGCACCACGTGAAAATCTAGACCGGATGAAAAAATAATGCAAATATAAAAAAAATATGTAATTTTCTTAAATAAATAAAAGAATACTTCCGAAAAGTACTAAGGGTGTATTTACTAAGGGTGTATTTATTTGCGCTTATTTCCATTAGTACTTTGCTTTCTTGTTTTAGTCTCGGACAGAAAAAATGGACACTTTCTTTACTTCTGAAACTTATGTTTGAGTCCAGTCAAGTCAGGATTTCTGCTAGAATTTGTTAATGAACGATATGTGTCTATGTTTGATTTCTTTTTTCCTGATAATAAATATTTAATACACTCAACAAATCCTCTGTTCAACGAAAAGAATTTTAAAGGAACGCATTCCTTTAGAACTAGTAAATTTCTTCTCTGCGAAAATTATCTTCGTCGTGAAACTTTGTGAAATTTTGTGATTTTTCACCATTTTCAATATATTACCTATAATCGTTACATTCTATTAAGGAATGCCTACTTTTTGCGATTGGTATTAGTAGAGCTTGCTCTTCTTTATCTGCACGCCATAAATCTTCTGCGAATAGAGACAATGCTGGTATTTTAACAGTCCAGAAAGTCAACCTTAAGTTGTTTGGTCTACCCAGAATCATTCTCTTGTGAAGACATCAGAGATTCAGCATTCCGCAAACACCTTGATGGGCCTATACGTTAAATTTCGCAACAGACGAATTAAGGTGCAGGCTTTTGTTCAGTTACAAGACCTCTCGTGACCCGATGTAGAGGAATCTGAGCTCGCATGTTGGTCCTTAAACTACTTCGAATGAACCCAGTACTACCAGGACTGCAAGCATGTTGGTCTTAGATACTTTTTTCTTTGCCAAAAATTCGGAAGACGTCATCTGTCGGATGCGAGCTTGCGGCTGCATTAGAGGTAATTTTGCTTAAAAGATAAAAAGGTTTGAATGCTTCTCTGACAAGTGGCTTTGCAAATTGTATTACTTCAGTGCAACGGAAGACTGTATAATAGAATACACGTTTTGCGTCCAGTGCTTGATCGACAATATATCATTTGACAGAGAGTTCACTGCCTTGGTACGAAAATTTTATTGCAATCTACGGTTTGGCATCACAGACTTAACAAGTCAAAACTGCTGACCTTCAGGTAGCATATTGCGCTCAGAATATGGGTGCTACACGATGATTCGAGAGGTACAGAATGGAGAGAGAGCTAAATAGGAGAAAACAAAAAGTTTTTCTCTGACTCATTTCAACTGATCCGTAAACCTCCAGTTACTATCTCCAGTTACCACCCAAGTCAGGGAAGCTCAAGGCATTTGGGAGAAAAGTCTATGAAATCTAACATCGACTTAACGAAGATAGAGTGAACAAAAATATTTTCAAAGAACCAAATGGAATTAATTGCTTCTGGTGAAAAAAGTTTAATTCAACCGCACAGTGATTCCTACGGAAAAAAAGCAATTTGTCTAAACCTGAGAATTACAGGGTAATAACATTTCTGAACACGCTTTATAAGATCATCACAGCTGTCCTAAACGACAGGATTGCTTAGACAATCGGACCTGTATGGCGAGCGGTGTACGAATAACGCAGATAAGATCAAATAATAAAATGGATCTTATCATCTATTCATCGTTTTGTTGCATAGTTTGAAGGTTCATCCTCAAAGTTTAAGATGCAGAGATAGATGGATGCCCCTTTAAAAACAAGGTTCACCACACTTCTGAAAAGTAGAAAAAAAAAACTTCTTTGAATAGCTCTTAGCTATTCAGTCTTCGTGAAATGAACTCAAGTGTGGATTGTACAGCTGCTTTAGGGCCTTGTATCGCACTACTAATAAAGAATCGCGCTTCTGGATTGTTTTCACAAAATTCCGTTGTCGTTAATTGAGTATATTCTCGAATAAGTCCCCAGCGTTAACGTTCGTGAAATGAACTCAAGTGTGGATTAGGCAGCTGCTTTAGGGCCTTATATAGCTCTAACATTAGTAAAACGTGCTTGGGCATTGTTTTCAAAAAACAACCATCTGGTAGGGTTTCGTGACTGCCCTCCAATAACATCGAGGATCCAATCGACAAAACAACTCTCTCTCGCCCTTTCTGAAGAGAAAAGGTACATGGAAGTTAATATTTTGTAACTATGTATCTTCTCTATGACTTTTATAATAAATCTATTGTTAATCTAAACAACATTGTGGGTACTCTTTGTAGCAAGATTGTATAAGAAAAGGGCTTCAAACAACGTCATAAAAGATCATCAATCAACAATCGCGTTCATTATCGTTTCAATTCTACTGACTTTAAAATTAGTTTCGAAATTTATTACTTAAGCTCTGAATTGTAGTAATAATTCACAAGAGTGTGGAAATTCCATGTAAAAGGAAATAAAAGGGTATAACCTACCTAATTCATAAAATGTAAACCCTTTTGTCAATTTGAATCCCTTCATTCGGTCTTAATGACTTTCCAAAATGTAAATTACTGCAATGCTTCAGGCTATTTAACGTGTAGCATGAAAACAAGATACAATACACCCCATCCTCTGATTGCCTTTAACATTTAGAATCTTAAGATTCTACAAAAAACAATTTAATTCCATTGTATGAATCTCTCTTTCCCAAACTGATCACTCGTGGATGAAAATCCTACAACAGGATTATTATATTCAAATTCATTTATTTTTAACGAGAAAAGAAAATTAAATTTCAAGCTTTTCTTAATAGACCAAATCGACTTCTTTCTATTCGTTATTAAGCGAATTAAGTGTGTCTAAACTTTACTGTCTTTCTCTACTCAATGAAGACAGTCGGTCGCTAAGTGATAGGTATGCGTTTACGATCGGCCCGTTTACTTACATTTTAGCAACGCGTTTAATCAATTCATGATTAATAAATATGCAGTAAGGTACAGGAATAACTAATACAAGTTAACTATACATACTACAAAAAGCTGATAGGTCATTTTATGAATTAGTTGAAACCGTCTAACCTTTACCGCTTTTTCTACTGTACTATGAACGTAACTGTCAGTCAGAAATCAAAGCGCGATTATAGGCTGACTCTTCGCTTACAAAGTAATAAATGTTTGAACATCTCTCAGACATAATCATCATCTTGTCTCTTAGACAAAAGAAAACTTTAAAAATAAAAATTTCTACCTAAAAAATGAATTCATTGAACATAATCCTCAAAAGTAAATGACTCACTATCTATCGCAGATTACAGACAAACAAAAATCCAATTCATACGAATTTATCTTAAAACTTAAGGCAGCCTAATTCTTTGCTACTTGTCATTAAACTGAGTGAATAGTTTATCACTTCTCTCATAAATTCATCCCAATTCTACAAAATACCCGCGTCACCAGGAAACCATACACCTGTATGTCAGCGACGCTAGTAGTGAGATTATCTAGCCATTACCTTCTTGCTCTACTGAACAAGCGAGGCAATTCGCGACCAGTAATCTACGCCATTATACGTAGTTAGTCAATCCACTTTAATTGCAATAAAAATTATTTTATTTAAAGACATTAGAGAGTATAATTTCAATCTTTGGAACAAAAATTCTTCTGCTAGATATTGATCGTACCCTTAGAGAATCAATGATGACATATATAGCCGCGTATTTCATCATACAACAAGAAGTTGTAAACATCCCCTTTTATGATGGCAGGAACATACCCGTTAAGGACTTCATACAAGATATTATAAACAACTGATTCTTTATTTAAAATCAGTAATTATGAATTAAATACGCAACACCAAGAAAAAATATCAAATTGTTAAATTTTGATGCATAAAACAAACATGTTTAAAAGTTCTAAGATCGTTTTAAAAATGGTTACAAGTTTAAAAGAAAGTTAAAAAAACATGTAAATGTTTAAAGATTTTGAAATACATTTTTAAAGATTTTTGAGGATTTGTAAACTATTTAAGATCAAAACAATGTAACTTTTATTTTTTAAAGTATTTATTTGATATAGCATTGTAATTGTACTTTTTTTAACGTTTTAACCTTGAAATTACTTGAAATAATAAGACAAAAAATGTTAATCTATTGATTTTTTATTAAAAAGTTTAAGTGCATTTAATTTAAAACTGTTAAATATAAAATTGTTAGAAGCATTCATTTTCTACATGTAAAGTATTGAGCATTTAATTTCATCATTTCTGAAATTACAAACTTTTAAACTCAAATTAAGTCGCAAGTTATTGCTTTTTTTTGTCCGACACTCAGCGCGCGTCGCTCGATAGTGGGAGAAAATGCACTTTATTCGTTCAAAAACTCGATTATCTTAGACAGTCGATTTTAAAAAAATACCATATTAAAAATATTTCTATCACAAAAAATGGCTTATATAATATTTTTTTAAATGATGTGGAGTAAAAAGTTTCTTGAAAACGTTTTCTTGCTCAAATTTAGATTTTTACGCTCTGGGGTACCACGTTAAATTTCCGAACCCTATTCCTCTCAATCCACTCAGTAAAACTTAACGAAAGCATTTATTTAGCCTATTTTGTATTAATAAATCTTTTTATAACTTTTGAATTAGGACAATATTCAAATTATAGTTATTTATATTTAATAATTTATTTGGAATTGTAAAAGAAAGTAAGGATGTATTAATTTAATATAGGTGACTTAACAAATCTTAACTCTACACAGGCAAACTTGCATTGATTAGAATTAAAATTTCAAAACTTATATTCCACATGAAGGAATTAAAACAATTTATTATACGTATTTTTTGAATGATATCCTATTCTTATAATGACATTTTATACAGATGAAAAAATCGCAAATTAAGGCCATGTGACAAGTGGGTCACGTGACCAGATTCCTACCAGACCAAAACTTTTTTTTATTTCCTAACTTATTTTGACACGAAGTTCGACATTGAGTTGAAAATGTAAGATAGTGAATAAGAATAACAAAGAAAGGTGGCTCTAGTCCTACATTTTTATAATTATGAAAAAAGTTTTGTTTGTAAATAATTTTTTAAAACTTTTTTTATAATTATTGAGATTTAGGACCAGACCCACGTTTCTTGGTGTCTTTTATTTATCATACCAAATTTTCAATTCGATGTTGCGATTTGTGTGAAACATAGCTACATACCCTTAAAAATAATAGAATAATGTTTGCTTTTACGCCTTAATCTAAATCAATGAATTATAAAACAATATGTACCAATCGAAATAAAAATTTTCGAATATAACGCACGTACTTTTTCATAAAGAATCTGAATCTACAATAAAAAATATACGTTTTCAATTTCAATCTTAAAGATATCCCCCTCACGGTCTCAGGAAGAAAGGTGTGGGATAATTGTTTAGGTTGACGCTTTTCCACTCCAAAATGAAAATGTTTTATTACATTTTTTTTTGAAATTCGTATTTCTAGAGAATTCCCGATTTGATAAAATTTGAAATAGAATTTAATAGATATATTTTTTAATATTATGGTTTGAATTTAAAAAAACAATAAGTGCATAAAAATTGTATAACAAAAATAAATTTAAATACGTATGTATAAACAAACTTTTTCAGGATTGAACTCAGCACTAAATTGTTTATAATATTTTTTTTGAAACAATAATTTTATAATTAATTAATTCGGAATTTTCGCTCCGGAATTTTATTATTCTGAAATATTTTTATTCAGTATTCTGATATTGTGGCAATTTTATAATTTCAGGAACTTCATTATTTGGGAAATTTATTATTCAGGAATTTTCTAATTTGGAAATTTTACAATGTCGGGGATTTTTTTTTTCTTGATTTTTTAGTCATCCCTAAAAATCTTTAAAAGATGTTGCATTTTTCGCATCTTGAAAAGAAACGGAAAACCAGTTTGAAATGCGTCGATAATTATTGATCACAAACAAATTTAACATCTATATCGTTAATTACAAAAATATTATTTTTTATTTCATATACATATTGAAAAGCTTTAAAATAAATTCGATTTACTCTCTTTTTAATATTTAACTTTTATGAAATTTGAAATACCATTTATTGCATGCGTAGTTTTTAATCTAAAGAGGTCTTTTACCCAAAAAGTATAAATTTAATAAAATGTTGCAACAGTGCGTTTCTTCTTATTTTAAATGGAGAATCTCGCTATATAATTTAGGTAATGGATTTTAAGAAAACTTGTCTTAAGTATTTACAAATTACAGATTGAACCATTTGTATACGTTAGCGATATATCTTAGTTTATATTTACCACTGAGAAATATAATAACTCACTTTTTCCAAAGTTTGCAAGACCGAAGTTTCAAATTCCTATAAATCCTGATTTAGAACGCGAATAGGTTTCTAAACTATTTTTTATAAGCCAGAATAATAATTATTTTGCAAAATTGTCGTTATTAGTTGTAGTTCATGAGATAAATTTTGAATTCAAGTAAAATTTAATTTATTGAATCTTTAGTTTTAAAGCACAATAAGGTTCTATTATAATAAAATAATCAAACATTAACTTTCACGCATAGATAAAAGTGAAAACTATCGATTGCATGCACTTTATTTCGATTAATTTCATTTTTATGATTCAGAAATCTATTACAGTTAAAACCAGGTATACGGGATTGCAAATCCTACGATTAAAGAAGCTCATATACAGGGTGTCTAAAAAGTCCAGGGACAATTGGATATTTTACATTTTTCTAAAAAGTGAAGATCATTTCTGAAGTGAATTTCAACGGGGAATTTAATGGTGACCTTAATTTTAAACTTGAAGTTACGTACCCAAGTCATAGGTCAATTGTCAAGTAGATGCTGGCTGCGTTTGCACACATAGGCTGAGCGAGGTGGAAGTGAGGCCCGCACATGCAAAATAGTGCTGTTCCGCCTCAAGAAGGTTTCAAGTCTATTTTTGCGGCTGGTTTATGGTTCCTGACAAATCCTAAGGGACCCTTTGGATGAGAGGAGATACTTGCAGGCCTCCAGGCCGACTATGTTAGAGGCTTCGTCAGCCGGCTGGTCCTCTATTGAGGGTCGGCCCCGCCCGGGACCAAAGACCGGTAGACGGTGCGACGTACGGAACACCGAACAAACGATGGCTTTCAGGGCGTTGGAGGAAGAGGAGAAGGGGCGGCAGTCTTCAAGGCGAAAGCTTGAAGAGAATGTGTCGCGAAGAACAGCTAAGAGACGGCGGAAGCGGGTTTGCTTGCTGGGATGGGAACGCTTGGATCTATTTCCAGGCAGCGAAATTGTAAGGAAGGAAGTCTGGTAAAAGTAAGACAGATAGAGAGGTTTGCGGAGCCGTGAAAGAGGCTGACCGACCTTAGTATAAAAGTAAAGCAAAAGGTTTTCGGGGCCGTAAGAAGGGCAGACCGACCTTGGAGAAACAATAAAAGGGGCAGATGCAGAGAGTGTACTGGCCACTCAACGAAGATTAGTAGTTCGAGATTTGCGGATCTGCTTAAGAGCTTTCTGACCACTATGGAGAAAAAGTAAGGAAAGTTAAAGAAAACTGAAATTAATTTAATAATTTTTCTCAGAACTAAAAAAAATGGTATAAGTAACGTGACTATCGGAGGGTGGATAGTTCTGGTCGAAATTAGGAGTGAGAGTGTGTCGAATCGTTCGAGCGCACCGTCTTTTAAAGTCGCACATCGAGAGACTGTCGGCCAGCGGATAGCGTGGAGCTCTCGGCGAATAACGAAGAAGGTGGAGGGGCGTTTAGGCCTACTCGGCGTCCCATTTAC
This sequence comes from Druon quercuslanigerum, assembly GCA_010014905.2. Lineage (NCBI taxonomy): Eukaryota > Metazoa > Arthropoda > Insecta > Hymenoptera > Cynipidae > Druon > Druon quercuslanigerum. The sequence goes on from JAAAKG020045387.1 coordinate 12,858, forward strand.
TCGCCAGATTTTCACGCACCATTCATGGATTTTGAAACGCGCAACAATAACCATAATTACGAGAAGTTGAGTGTGTTAATAGTAAGATAGCTATTGTAATAATATTACATAATTAGGATTTAAAAAAAAATTTTAGAAAACAAATACTAAAACTAAAAGTAAAAGAAAGAATAATTGTATCGAAGGGCTGAATTTAGGTATAGAATTTACAAACACAAATAGTTATAATAAAAGAAATATATATAAAACATTAATACAAATTTCTGGAAAACTTCAAAGAAATTAAAGAAGAAAGGAAGCCTCAATGTTTAAAATATAAAACAGAAGAGAAAATCGTAGTAATTGATGCGATAAATTTGAAAGACAATTATATAATAAAAGAAAAGGAAGCTTATATGTGTAAAAATATAAAAATAGTACTAAAAATAATTATTATATAAAATAAACATAAGGGGTTATTAGTTGAGATTAAATTATTATCTACAATTGGGTTTTTTCAGTTAAAATATTTTATCATTTTGCTAAAGAATCCCGGTTTAATTAAATCAATAAAGTTGGCCAGCCCTGGCTACTTTTCACCGGGAAGAACGAGAGAGGCCCAAGATAGACTCATGCCTTCCTGGCCTTGCGCCTGATGGGAAAACCTAACTTCACAGCTGTCGCTAGACGTGCTTTATAACTCTCTTTCTTTCTCCCGAGTGTAATGGACCTTGTTGCCATTGTAAGAGTGAATGCGCAGGTTTTTCGGCTTGTGGTTGCTGGGCTTCTAGTTGCTGGGCTTGTAGCTGTTGGGCTTGTGGTTTTTGGGCTTGTAGTTGTTGGGCTTGCATTAAGTTCTCTTGTAATATTTAGACTTTTCTGCTCAATACACGATTCAGATTCATCCATCCTTTCACCTGATAGGTGTAGATAAGTACATTGGGTCCGGAATCTACATTAATGCGTAGGGTTGTAAAAGTAGGTTCTATAAAAGCTCGTGCTGACTCTGTAAAAAAAAAGAAAAGATTTTTGATATTTTTTCAGATATTCGGAAACATAGATTTATTTCTAATTTTCTCACATGTTATTACTAGTAATACATTTTTTTAAATCAATTTTGCATGCCTACAAATAATACCCACTTCTGAGAAAAAACCCTGGTGCTTTTCGAATAAAGAAAGTTTCATAATTACGCTAGGTGATTTTGGTTTAAAACTATTCTTTACATTCTTACCAGAGAAGGTATAAGATTTGTGTGTGCGGAAAGTGATAAGAATGTCTTCGTTAAGGCCGAAGGATCATTAGCAAAAGAGTATTCTCAATCAGCAACTTGCAGTTGTGGAACAGTTGACCTTTAATTTAAAAAGGACCTATAAAAATGTGGTGGGGAGACACAAATCCAGTGCACGAAGGGGGAAAATCAACTTTTTTCTTTTTCTTTTTAAAGAGAAACATTTGTTTAAAACCTAGAACGCCACTATTCACGAGTGTGGCCTTAACGAACTACGTCACCGGAGCTTTAGTAGATAGTTTCTCGTTTCTCCTATATCCACAGCATGACGACAGTCTGTATCTCTGCAACCTGTGAAATTTAATTGATTAATTTTAGTTTGAATGGATTCTGCGAATCTGAATATAATTTAAAAATTGATGTTATTTTTTCGATTAGGATAATAAACTAATTTTTAATGTTAGATATTGCCAATTACTAGTCAAATAATTTTCTGGAGAAACGAAACAAAATCAGACACTTTCTGGATTTTAGCCTAAAACGCCACTATTCACGAGTGTGGCTTTCTCCGAATCTGAATATAACTTTATAATAGTGGCATTTTCGTTTCAAATACGGGCCGAGACAGATTTTTCTCGTTTTACCAGGAAATTGTTTGACCAGTAATCAGCAATAGCTGGCATGAACAATTAATCAATAATTATGGTGAACGAAACAACATCAATGGTTAAATTGTTATTAATGTCGACAATTCCACATGCTATAGCTAAGGTTGCAGAATGTTTAATTCTAAAAGTTTTTTTCAGTCTTATTTATCCAGAAGCAAACATTTTTGCTGCAAATATGAATTCGATTTTCCATTAACATTCAGGTTTCTCTTGCAACTGAATAGTTTTCTTGTAAAATTAAAAACAATTTATAACTCCTCATAGTTTTTGTTTTTTTTTTCAAGGAATTTTGCTATGATTCGATGAAAATAAAGGTAACTAAATTGGAATCCTCTTGGATGAATACTTTTTATAAAAAATACAGAAAGACCACAAATAATTATTCTAAGAAATATGGCAATAATTGAAGGGTGGCGTTCAAAAAGTTTATAAACGATATTTGGATGATTTTTCATCACGGCCAAAGTACGTTCTGAATAATCGAATTTCTAATTCACATAAGACAGTAATCTCTTTTTCTCGAGAAGTGGCTTTCATGAACTTCTTGTTTTCTGCCTTCCAAAAAGAAAAAATATTTGTTTTATAAGGAAAAATACATATTGAGATATTTTTTTGTAGCATTATAGCATTTAAAATTAAAAATCTGTTTCAATCGAATGATAATAATTTTGTGGTATCATATTGTATATTTATGTTAACATTAGTGGCACTGATTAGATACGAAGAATGGCACATTTTCAAGGAAAGCATCAGGGACAGATTATTTCAAGTGTTGTAATTAGACTTTTACTTACTACAGAAATTTTAGAATACAATAATATTGATTCTGTAAAAATGTTCATAATTTTTTTTAATCACAATTATATAGCTGCAGTACATAACCAGATAACCAACATTATTAATTAAATTTGGTTAATATCATAACTAATACTTTGAAAGTTCATTAAAAAATTGTAGTAAAAGGATTTTTTTAAATATTATAGTTTATAAACTAATAAAAAAATTAGTTTTAATTAGAGACAAAATTCATTTACAATTTCAAGGAAGTTATAATTTTTTTCAACCATTTATCATTAATGTAACGGTGTAGCAGAGATATTTTTTACCACATTTTGAAAATTAAAAAAAAAATTCTATTAAGATTTAACTGTCGTTTTTAAAATATCCACCACGTTTCATTTCAGGCACTTAACGCCTATTTTAAATTCTAATAAATTGAATAATAATGAATGAATAATATTTTAAATGTGGAGTTTATTCTAAAAGTTTAAAATTTTCGTCAACTTTTGGCTAAAAGTGTACTATTAATTAATGCAGAATCAACAAACATAATTGTTCAAATATTTTATTATTCCAAGTCTCCCTTTTAAAATTATGCACCTTAGTGAGTGCTCAAACAAGGGGGATCTGTCAAATCTGGAACCCCTTTTTCAAGTCTCCCTTAAAAAAATACGCGTCTTAGTGACTTCTCACGCAATATGCATCTGTCACATCTCGAACCCTTGTCAGATTCTCCCTTCAAAAAATACTAGTGTTAGTTACTGGTCATGGTATAGTGATTTGTCACATATCGAAGCTACTTTAAAACACTTCCTTTAAAAATTACACTTGTTAGTGAAAGGTCACAAAAGAGGGATCTGTCACATAGCGAAACCATTTTCCAAGTATCCCTTTAAAAAATACGACTGTTAGTGACTGGCCACATAAAAGTGATCTGTCACATCTTGAACCCATATTTTATGTCTCCCTTAAAAAATAGGTCTGTTAGTGACTGATCACACAAGAGTGATCTATCACATCTTCAAGCTGTTTTCCAATTCTCTCTTTAAAAAATAATAGAGTTAGTGACTGGTCACAGAAGAGTTTGCGAAGAAATAGCGACTTTTAGTAACTGGTCACGGGAGAATGATCTGCCACATCTCTAATCCCTTTTCAAAGTCTTATGTTTTGCGGTAAATTAAATTTGCGGTTTGAGTCACCCATGGTCCACCATAGTAAAGTCAAAGATACATTAATTATTTTAAGTTTTCAACAAGATAAATAATCAGCCCGCTCTTAAAAGTTTTATTTGATTCCTAAATCAATGCAAAAAGTGTATCTGAGGACACTTAGATTTACTTTCAGAAAGAAGTGTTTATATTACGAAACTGAATGATGTATTATTCATTCTTGAATAAATATTGTTTTTAATGTTCACAATTCTGTATACTACAGATAAGAATCCGATATAACGAATACTGGAAGGTTCTAGAATTTTATAGCCAGGAGCGAGAAGTTTTTCTATAAATACGAGCTGGATTTTTCTTCACCAGTATTCATTTCTCATCTGTGGCCGGATACTTTCCTGAAAAATGGGAAAACAATTCTACTTGAATCTGATGATCATGTGTGTGGTTGCGGGGAGAGGCATTGTGGTCTCCTCTGCAGAGAATATAGGTAAGTTCGAATACTTTTGATAAAAATTTGTAGGAAAAAGGATCAGATATATATATTGAATTTAAAATTACGTTTTGCTTCTTATTACTCTGCTACGTATGTGAACATTATTCTACCATATGTTACTAAAAAGGGACCCCGCACCAAATGTATGGGAAAATGGCTTTTGGTGGATTTGACTAAAACTTGATAAATATGTAGATTATAAGGGCCTAATAAAAAAAACGGAAAAAATTAAGAAAAATACTCAGATTTTGTGCTATACGGCGCTAAGCACTCAATTTTGTGAAAACAATAAATTCTTATATGCGCTGGAAGGGGAGAGACGACGGCAGAGCGAGGTAGGTGCCAAATGCTGGTTTGATAATGATGTATGTTTCTACTACAATTTCCAAAACGGTGGCCCGGTGAGACCAATAAAAACGAGGATGTAGTATACAATTCAAAACATGCTTCAGTAAGCGCAGACAAGGTCCTCGCGCACTGGTCTAACCGACCGAACGCTAAGCGCTTTAAATTTAGTTTAAAATTCAAAACATGATTTCGAGAGCGCACACAAGGTACTAGCGTCAGGCCGACAAAAATCGCAGTTATTTCAAAGATATATATCGCGTGCTTCTTAAGAAATCCGAACGCTAAGCGTTCAAGAATTGCATTAACTAATACGTTGCTGCTTAAACTCTCGAAACGATGGCCCGGTGAGACCAATATAAAATTATAATAATCTTACA
>JAAAKG020045398.1:0-18714 GCA_010014905.2 Druon quercuslanigerum
CAAGACATTTTTTGGACCAAGTAACCCCCCCCCGCATATTATTTACCATAGGAACCCCCCCCCCCTCAAGACTTAATTTTATTTATGCACAATCCCGAACTACATGGAGAAAAATGAAAGGTCTGTTGGCCATATAAATGTGCAGACAGACCATACTGGAGGGTCAAATATACGACAGATCTTCAATATGGCTAAAGCGATTACCTCTAGAAGATTAAAACAAGAGGTCATTTTAGATGGTCGATCTGATTTTATCAGATATTCGACTTGATCGTATCAGATGGTCGATTCGATTATTCCAGGCAGTCAACGTGGTCATCTCGGAAGTCGATTTGATTATCTCAGAGGGACAACTTGATGATCCCGAAGTGGCAATATAAATATTTATATAATATAAAATATTTTTAAATTATTTTTAAAAAACGTTTGATTTAGTCAATTTAAAACCTGCTTCCACATTATACAAGGGTACATTCATAGTCACTATGTTCTCGAAATTGTGAAAAACACTCCATTGAGCATTCAGAGCTTTAAATGACGAGGTACAAGAAGCTGCACATGAGTGACAACGCATTTTAATCACAATTACTTTAATTTAATTGATTTATTTTGGATCACAACCATTTAAAGCATCCGTTCAGCCTCAGTCTAAAAAGTAACACTAAATGCTCAGTACTTAAATACTAAAACTACAAAACTTAAATGTTTACGAAAGTCGCTTAATTGCTGATTTTCTGCTTTGTGCTCCGTCACAAAAAATACTCCGTGGAAAAAAGTGAATAATCAGTAAGCATAACCATCATTAAATCAGTTCTTTATTAAAATAAAAGCAAAGTTTTTGAGGTAGAAAGTCAAATGTTGTGGAAAACAATGAATTTTTCAATCAGAAAAGATGAATTTTTAACAAAAAATATAATAATCGCTGGGGGATTATATTGACCCTCGATAATAAAATTTCATCAACAATTTCTACAAAAAAATATAATTTTCAATATAAAATTATCAATTTTGAACAAGATTCACAAACAAAAAGTTAAACTATCAACAAACAAAAATAATTTTCTACCCCAAAAGATCAATTTTTAACAAAATGTATGAATTTTTAACCAAATTTATCAAAGGGGATTCACAGAAAGAAAATGCAAAAAAAATCAAATTTACTTACTTGAAAATTACCCCCAACAAAAATAATTTTCTACCCAAAAGTTAAATTTTTATCTTATAAGAATGGATTTTCAACAAACTTGTTAAATATTTAACAAAGCAGATAAATTTCTGCTCAGAAGATTAATGCTCTACCCAACAAAAGTTGAATTTTGAGCAAAATACATAATCTTTTAGCAGAATTATTTATTTTAACTAATTTTTACTTTCGTATGAAAAACATCGTTTTTTATCAAAACTGGAATAGTCGAGTTTTCAGTTTAAAAGATTAATTTTCAGCCAAACATGAAATAGATTTTCATCAAAACAGTTAAATTTTCAATCAAAAATGAACATTCAACAAAAAAAGGATTTTTAATAAGATTCTCAATTAAAAAGTATATCTATCAACAAACAACGATAATTTTCTACCCAAAATACAACTTTTTAACAAATTATATTTATTTTCCACCAAATAGTTCAATATTCAACCATAAAGTTGAATTTTCGACCAAGAAAACTAATGTTTTATCAAAAAATACGATTTTCTAACTTATGCAATATATGATAAAGTAAAACAAATTTTAATAGTAAAAACGAAAGATGAATTCCGATCAAAAAAGAAGAATTTTCCAAAAATTACATGAATCTTTTGTGAAATGATTTAATTTTAGAGCCAAAAAAACCAAACTACCGACAAAAAAATCGAATTTTCAATTAAAAAATATGACCGTTAAACCAAGAAGTTTAATTTTTGGCCAAATAGTTTAATTTTCAAGAGTAGAATTTTTACCATGAGAATTAAGTTTAAATGAAATACTTGGAATTTCTATCAAAAAGTTCAATTTTTAATCAATCAAAATAAATTCTGAACCAAGAATATAATAATAACCTGTTCAATAAAACAAAAAGAACTTGTTCGCAAAAAGGTTGATTTTCTTATTGGATTTAAGTTTTTAGCCCACATCCCCCCTCAAACTTGTAACCTAGTTTGTGGAATGTACCACTAGACCACTGTTTATTTTAGGACTATTAAGTATAATAATACAACACAAAATGTGTAACATTCCTTAAACTTACTTCAAAATGGTTCCTAGGTTACACAGATCGACTGCAACTTCATCCTGCGCAGAGCTTTCTACGTCGGTACAGGTTCAAATGTCGTATATGTAACGATGAATAAAATTCCAAATTTGTCGGCCGGTAATGAGGTATGCCACGTTTAGTGCTTGTTATACTTTAAAGCATAAGTCTACTGCTTTCACGATACTGTCCATAAAATACGTCATGCCATCAACATAAACGTAATTGGATTCTATTGTCTCTAGCGTATTACCAATAGCGACAATAAATGGCTGGAGTGTATCTCCTCGGCCAGATGCTGTATTCGTTCTGCATTCAGTTTGATATCCAATTCAGCCAACTTCTCAAAAATATGTCATACATTATTACTTACAAAATTTTATTAATTTTTTCTCAATAAAGTTTTAATTTCAAACAGAATTAATATTAAAATTCAAATTTAAGTTAAACCGATTACTACTAGAAATACCAGTAATTACTGAAATAATAATTTACTGACAACTTATATTAACCTCAAAAAGATTAGAAATAAGTGTCCTTAATGTCACGTTAGTTATGTAAAATATTAATAATACTATTTTTTTTATTTAAAATAGTTTCTTGCAGAATAAGATCGTTCAATTAAATCCTCAACAGATGCACGCACTTTACACAGGATTATAATAGGGTAAAAACTTTCTTTTCTTGACGGATAGCACCACTGTATGGTGGTCAGGTGACCTTTAAAATTTCACACGCATGATCCTCGTGATGGCCATAAAAAAGTCATAATGTGATAAAAGTCAGACTGGCCATAAAATGAAAGTATTTTTAAGTATGTCGAAAAAAAGTTGGAAGGACCTTTCAAACATGTAGAAAGACCTGGCTCTCTAAAATTTTATCCGTTATTTTTGACCGTTTACTTGCAAACTAATTTTTAATTTTGAGAGTAAGCTAATGAAAAATTATCATTTTTAATTTCAGGGATAGAAAAATCACATAAAGATGGTAGATTAGCAAGCCTCATAGGGGTAGAAGGGGGCCATGCGGTCGGAGCGAGTCTCGCCGTGCTGCGGATGCTGTACGAGTTAGGGGCGAGATATCTCACCCTCACTCATACGTGTAATACACCTTGGTGAGTATCGGATACGGAAAGTTCTGCTTTCCTTTTAGAAAAAATTAAAAACTGCTCTCTGAAAGCCATAAAATCAGTTCTTGCAGCTTAATCGAATTTCAAAGATTTAACCCGACTTCAACTTTCCCTTCATGGTTTCCTTTTCATTAGAATTTCCTTTAAATCCGATCGCAACTAAAGGCAAAATTAATTAAAAGATCAGTCGTTCAAAACCAATCGTATCTAGATGCAGCATTCATTCATACTTATAACTTTTATGAAAAGCACCTTCAACTCTGGAAAGAATTTTAAAAGAAACTTATTTATTATACAAAATATAGTCCCCTGCTTAGGTCATTAGGCTGGTCCAAATTTATACCTTGTTACATCTTTTTTCTTTTTAACTCAACGCCTGTAAGATATGTTACTATGTTTTGAATGATAAAATAATTAATGTATTTTATCGATATTCTTTATTGTTTTAATTTTTGTTTGAGCATTTTAAAAAATGCAGCTACTGGATGGATTATATCTTTTAGAAGTTTATAAATATTAATTATTCTTTATCGTAATATGCAGATTGTTTACATGTAGTGTTTGAAAGTAACGCGTTACTCGGAAGTAACGGTAACCTTAATGGAAATCAATTATCGGTTAACTAATTAATTTTCTGTCACTGTAAACACAAAGTACTATTTTAGGGCTAGTTTCAGGTATTACAATAAGTCTCAGGAAAAACAAGACTATTGAACGGTACTAAAATTAGAACAACATTGGGAATCCAGATTTATTTGTTTTTCATTAAAAATAGCAGCGTAAAGTTATGGAAATTCAAAAACAGGACACGAAAAAATGATACAATAAAAATAAGATCTCTAGTTTTTTCAGTATTATTTTATGAAATTTGTTCATAATATTTATACTACAGTACATATCATGATAAACAATCAGAAAACATATTTTTAAAATCAGAAAAAAAATTATTTAAGTTGAAAATTTTCATTATTTGCGTATGCCTCGATTCAGTATTTGTTTATTTTTCTGGTTGAGGTTTTAAAAATATATTTCGAAAGCTTAGATAGTAATTACAAATCCACAAAAATGATTAAATGAAGAAAATAATGAAATAAATGAAAAAAAAAAAACGTTTTCCAAACCTAACAAGATTTATGATAGCTTGATAAATTCTCATTGAAGAAATAATGGAAAGGACATTACAATCTTCTTGTAAAAAAATGAAAAGGAGGCGATATCTATATTTTCGGTCTAGGACAAAAAATTTCCAGGAGGATACAGATATTTGAATTTAGACAAAAAAATTGTTTGAAAAACAACAAATACTTTCTTTAAAAGTACATAGTTCTTGATCTGATTAAGATATTCGAATATGTTCTTCGGATGCTTGTTAGTTTTAACAAAATATTTTTAAATCTTTCAGAAATTTCAAAAATCAATAAAAAGTTAACAATATGGCGATGATTTTTTTTTGGCAATATAAAAAGAGGATTTTCACAAAAGCGATTTAAAGGTAAAAGTTTTCACATCTATAAAGACTAAAAATTCTTCTTTTTCTTTTGTGCTATCGTGCATCGTTTACGAGAAAAATTACAAAATTATATTTAGAATTCTCTTACTTTTTTGAAAATTATAAGAAAATAATATATAATAAAATTCTAATATCTTAACTTAACTTCAAATATATAAAAACAGAATATTTTGTAGCTTAGAATTTAAAAAATTAGGAATTTAATATATGTTATACGGACTGCTTCCATTATGGTTTAAATATTTCGTTTTGAGCGATGCAGTTTTTGAAAAACTAGTTTTATTAAAAGAAACAGAAATTGTTACACGACAATTGGAATATAATCGTCAAGTTTAAAAACACTTTGTAAAGCTATTAGGAATTCAATATCACGTGTTAAAAATTCAATTAAAAAGGAAGTAACCATAAGGTAAGGCGTTACAAAATTTAAGGAAGTAACAATTGCGTTAGCACGTTGATTTTCAACGTCAACATGTCAAACACTGTTTAAATTAAAATATATTATTTGAATAATTAATAATTATTATTAAATATATAACATTATTGAAAAAATACTCATGATGTTGTAGGACATACATTAAGTAAAATATAGTGCAAAACTTCATCTTTCGCGATTTTTACCTAAAAAGATACATGTCTTATTGTAATTTTTCAAACAATTAACACAGATAAATTAACTCCTAAAACTTATCAATGAAAATCAATGAAAGATCTGTAAAATCCATTACTTTTTAATTCTTCATTAAAATTTACCAGTTTAAGAAATTAATGTTAGCAAGTTCTTCATTTTCCTCTTTATGAAACTTTTCATGGTTGAAATTAAAATTCTGACAAAGTATCATTCGCTACGTCTTCTCTGATACAAAATTGGTAGGATATCATTATTTCGAAACCATAAACAAGACATCATACAATGTAGCATCGAGAACGCTATCTATTATAGATTTTACTATAGCCATTGAATGAAAAAATAACAATAGGTACTTGTCTTTTGTTATGCTAATTAAAAATTCGAATCAAAACTTATAATCGAATAACTGTGCATCCCTCGTAAAAGTTTGTTTCTTTGAACGTATATTAACAAAAGAAAAAAAACTAGAGATCATACTAGAATCGATTTCACATCCTAAAATAATTGCAAACAAGCTCTACATTGACTATATCTTGATATGCAAATAGAGATACCCTGTGCAATTCGATGTGATTGGCTGTTATCCGATTTTCTTTTTACGTGTACGCTCACCATGTTTCGGTATAACAAAATTCAAAAAGTATCGATTATTTATGGCTAAAATGGCAACAACAACCCCGGGAAAGTGGAAACAGGACAAAGGTAATGATGCTCTCTCAAACCTTACCCATACACCCGGAAAACAAATTTACATCCTCTCAAATGTGAAACTGCATTTACACTTGTTTAATCGCTAAATTGGCTTTTCTTCTTTTCGAAACAAATTAATTGCAACAGTAATAAATCAGAATTTTATTTTATTTTCAATTTAATTAAATATATAAAAATAAATATGTAAAAAAATCACCCTAGTAATCAAATTTAAATTCGAAGCTTACAAACTGATTTATTCAAAATTTAAAGCAATCTGAATTAAACAATTAAACAAATTAAAATTGAAAATATTCAAAACGTAATATTTTAAAATTGTAAGAAAACTAAATTTTACAGTTTAAATCGAAAACAAAATAATTTTAAGTTTATGATATTCGAAACAAACAATGTCCTCGCAAATCTCTTATAATTATATCTTAAAATTCCTAATTTAAAAGGATACAATGAGTTAAAAATTCTAGTTTTTTCAAATAAGTAGGTACAATAAAAATAATTCTGCAAATATTCTTGCATGAAAGAGTTTATTTCAAAGCTTTTAATTATTTTTAAGTTCAAATTTAATTAAGATTTAAACTGAGGTTCCTTTTTTAAAAACTATGTAATAACCCGCGTGAAAAAAGTTTGCATGACTCAAGCATGACAAGACACTTGGAAATATGTGGCTAAAGCATGGATCATGGCTGAATGGTAGCCTGGCGCAAGCATTGTTCTTGTCCTGCATCGGGTCGTGCACCAGGTAGCTTATCACGTATTCGACAAGAACTTTTTCCAAATTTAAATTGTTCCAACAGCCAAAATAACTCAAAATTTTGAGCCGAAGTCCAGATGCACCGTATCGGATACCAGGTAGCTTGATACGTATTCAACGAGAACTTTTTAAGAATTGAAATTGTCCAAATTGCCAAAAAGAAAACACCAATCGCAAGTCGACGACCCGGTGCGCCGGATTGCACACTAGGTCATGCAAAACATTATTTACGAGAACTTTTTTGAAATGTAAATTTTGTCAATACCTTAAACACTGATCCTCGATTCGGTTCACCCGGATCTTTGGCTCATCATTAGTAGCTATTTTGACAGTTAGCACAATTTGAATTCTTAAAACTTCTCGTAGAATACATGCTAAACTACCTAGGTCGTTGACTCACCATTTGGAATTGTTTTCGTGATTCACAAAATTTAAATTTTTTAAAAATTCTGGTAGGATACGTATTAAAATGCGTGGTGCTCGACTCGATTCACCCTGATCGTCGACTCATCATTTGGAATTAATTTCGTTATTCACAAAATTTAAATTTTTTAAAAGCTCTCGTAGAATACGTAATAAAGTAGCTAGTGCTCGATCCAGTGCACCCGGGTAGTAAACAGTCCATATAGAGACGTGTAGACCATTGGCAAACCTAAGATTTCCATTTTTAGAACAGGCTAATTTCCTCTAAAACTTACATGTTCTTAAGAATATTTATTTGTGTTTAGTGTCTTCTAAACATGGGAGACGGACAAGAGCAAGGCTTGCGCCATGCAACCATTCAGCCGTGACCCATGCATTAGCCAGATACTGCCAAATGTCTTGCCATACTTAAGCCATGCAAACTTTTTTCACGCAGGAAACATTAAATATATTTAAATTGAGTTCTATTGATTTTTTCCAAAGGACTGATAAAAAAAATTACGACATTGAAAGACTGAAAACTTCCTACGTAGATGTCAATTGTTCTTCCCTACTGCAACGAATTGTACCACTTTTTTGATAAAAATTGGACTTCATAGGATTTGAAATGTTTTCTTCTATCAGTAACTTTTTCATTTGCTTTTGTTTAATAGTAGTAAAAAAGAGTGCTACGCGGTCATTACATATTTCCTTTTTTTAATTCCCTAATTATCAAATTAAAATATTTAAACTGCAATAAAATACAATGAATAATCACAAATTGGAATAAGTATAAATATATCTTTTTATACAATTCCATGCACTGTTAGTTTTAACCTTAATCGGCTTTCAGTATTGCGTCATTAATATTTAAATATAAGATTTTATCCTAGTAAAAGTTGGAAGCAGAAACAGACATAGTTAAGGTAATTTAGGATTTTATTTGGTAATAAGATGGTCTTAATAGAAATTTTAGAATTCTGAGTCTTACTGATATCTTCCATTTTCGACACTGAATAATTTTGTAGATGTTTAAAATTTAAAGTTTGCTATCCTGGTTAATTTAAAAATTCCATATTTTAAAGTTATCGGATTTAGAACATATTTTTGAAACAGCCCTGGTTTGTAGATAAGCAATTGAAGGTCCTACAATTTTCAATGTATATAATTTTAAATGATGTAATTTTGAATTTTCTTTATTAATTACATTTTTAAGATTCACTATTCAAAACTCTTCAATTTTTTTAATTCATTCGGAGGATCAAAATTTAAGTGTTTAACTCTAAATCTTCCAAATTGAAAAAATTTCGAATGTAAAGCATGGACTCTACAGCATATTTTACTATAAAACTTAAAGCTAGCATAATTTTTATGTGTAAATTTCAAAGTTTAAAACTCTTTAATTTTAAAGATTTAAAATTGAACGTGCTCTATACGGAAAAAACGATATAGCTGAGAGAGCAATATTTTTGTCCGACAATCGATTTAATATAAATAAAAGTTCTTGAACTTTTACGATTTAAAAAAATCAAAATTTAAGTTTCTAAATAAAAATCTTCTAAATTCAAAAAACTTCGTATACAAATTAATAAAATTTAAAAAAATTATTCTCAAACTTAAAACTTGGATAAATTTAAATCGTACATTCTAAACATTAAAAAATCTTCAATTTCAAATATTTACAATTCAAAGTTCCACAATTTGAATATTCAGAATTGAAAGCATTTAAAACTGACAGATAAATGATCAAAAATTCTTATATTTTTATAATATTGAAGAACAAAAGTTACATTTTCAATGCTAAATAAACGAAATTTATAAAATTTGGAATGTGAATCATAAAAATTAAAGAATTTTTAATTTTGAAACTTTAAACTTGCATAATTTTGAATTGCAAATTTTCAAATATAAAAACTCTTCAGTTTTAGAGATTTAAAGTTAAACCTGCTATAACTCTGATTGAAAACTCTTTATTTTGAACAATGAACCTATCAATAAAAAGTTTCAAATTTTAATGATTTTGAAAACTCAAAAGTTAAGTTTACTATTCAAAATCTTCCAAATTGAAATGAAAATTGAAATTGACATATTTGAAATCAAAAACCATTTAAATTCAGTCAAAGTATCCTTTTTTATTAAATTAAATCCTCCCCCCAACGGTCTCTGATTATTTTTGTTTGCATTTAAAAATTTTTGGTGGTCATTTAAAGTGTAATCTGCTATTTTTCACGAAAAATTCCATCATTCTGGGGGTGGAAAACACCCTTAATATAAAAAAAAATTTTACTAACCGTTGGGGAGAGGTATTTTATATGTAGAAAATGTGTACCAAGTTTAAAATAAATCGGTAAAGTAGTTTTCAAATGGCAGTGAACACGGACTTTGAAAAATTAGTTTTGAGAAAAACGCGTTTAAAGTTACAGAAGCCCGCAACTTTCAGAGCTGTAGTGTTAGAAGACAAGATACTAACTAGACAATAACTTTAAAAGTTTTGCTCAGATCGACTTACAATTTGGAGAATATATTCTTGAAATGTTTAACAGCAAGACAAGACAAACAAACAAAAAAATTGTTCAAGTGCAAACCTTTACCCCCCCCCCTTAATTAGGTAAACTGCTTAAACTATTGCTTCTTCAGAGCTCCAGGTACTCAACTTAAAATTCTTGTTACAGAGCAGGCGAAGAAAAATTAACAACACGAAATATAAAAGTATGCCTCCTTCTTTGTGATTGTGTTTCTGATTTATCTTTCAATTTCTCAGAGACTAATTCTCTAAGTGCTGTTCCAAATTCAAAGAAAGCATGAAAATGTCAGAAAGCTAGCTTACAATATCTCTTATTTTCAATACTTTAGTTTCAACAGATTTCGAAACATTACTTGAATTTACTGAAGTACGAACTTATCGACGCTTTGAAAGTATTTGACTGCAGCATGATGGAACTACACAAGATGTCTTAACTCTAAAGGCGTAGTTATTTTGTCAGACAATAGAAAACAGGCCAAGGTGCACAAAACAATCAAAGGAACATCAAAGATGCTCAGACCTTTAGTAAACTTGTCCTGAATGTTGCGATAGTTTGTCTAGTTCCATGAATCGGAGATTGCTTCTTCAAAACTATCAACTCAGTGAATACTTCTTCAAATTATGTCATTGCTTTTCCATTGCTATCATGAAAATATTTTCAGGTCCCACCTATGCAACTTAGCATTAAAAGTGTCAAGATTAAATTTTCCCAAGTATTTTTAAGTTAAAAATAAAACCCGAATGTACATGCTTTATATAACACTATATTGATATTTTAATTTTATGTAATCTTTATGAAAACAGCATGTTTAGCATCGTCTGTAAAGATTAAATTTTTAGACTACAAGGACAAACACAAAATTGGAAAAACTCGGATACCATTAGAGATTCCTATTAAATGATTACCTCTTTCTGTACAAAAATCGGCGAGTAAAAAATACAATACTTCCATTGATTTTGCAGTTATTAGTAACAATTCCAAATCTGTCCTAGGACGTAAGATTCATGAGGCCATAACCTGTCACAAAAAGGGATTTTCAGATCGCGATGATAATACGAGAAGTATTGAAGGTATTTTTATTTTCTTTAACTCTTTTTTAAAGATAATATTCAAATCTTCTTGAAAACATCTCATTTCTTAACCACCACATCTCTTTTGTCTAAATCGAGTTGAACTTTAAAAATATGTTTCATGGGACGCGAAATTCTAAAATCTTTCTAATGATTTTTCAAAAAACTCTGATCCTTAATCTTTCTAAACAATATCTATTGAAAATATGATTATGTTTTTAATAGAAGCTGTATAATTTAACATTGAAAGTTATAACCATTTTTAACAATAAAGTATTAACCTAAAATAAAATTAATAAAACAACTTGATGTGGTAATAGTAGCCTCCCTTGACAGAGTGTTATTAGGGACGCAATATTATACAGTCATGGTCATGCTATCATTCGGTACCTACTCCGTTAGCACTGACTGTAATACCATGATGGTCAAATTAGAGGGCATGTACATGACGGTTTACATTAACGCATACGATTGTCGTCACTGAGTTACTGACCTGTTGGTTCGGTAGGGCAGACTGCAGCACGGCCGATGAACCGGGTCAAGTGCCTCACACCGGCGGTCTCTCCAATTTTGGAAAGGTAAGCTCACTTTTTATTTTGATTGAGAAAAACCACTTGCTATATACTCTTGTAATAAGATGCACTTTTCAACCATTCTTGAAAGAAACGGCTTAAAACTCTCAGTTAGATTCTATTAGATTAGCCAGTAGTGCTCCGATCCGTTTTTAATTTGTTAAAATACAGTTAAAATATTTAATTTTAACAATTATGATCAGATAAGAGAATTGTTCTTTAAAGGAATCTGTATTAACTTCAGAGATAGTTAATGAGGAAGCACCCGACCGGGAGGAGAGTAGATCTTTTTCCAGAAAAAAATGTAGTTACAAAAATATAATAATAATAAAACCTTCCTTCTATTTATATTCTATTTTTATATAATTGTATTAGACAATTTCTTTATATTTGAATATTCATTTTATTTCTATCATACTATTTTTATACTTCTTATTTTAATCTCATATAAAAATAATAATAATTAACAAAACAAACATTTTCAGTTGAACCGAGGAAAATTAAGATTTTCAGTGAGAAGCTTTTCTTGGAATAAAATTTGTTGACGTTGAAAATATCAAATTTTTTTTATTATAAAAGTTAACGACTCTAAGAGCTACCATCTTATAAAACTGAGAATTGAGTTTCTTGCTTCGCCGACCATGCTACTGCGTGCCTGGATTTTTTTTAAGTCGGTTTATTAACAGTTCGCCTTTAGTAACCCACAAAAGGCTATCAAACTAAACAAATAGAGAAAGCTAACATTATTTACTATCTTTTATTTATGTCTTAAAATTTTCAGTTCAAAGATATTAAGACTAGAAAGTTCTCTGTGTTATAAAATACTTGTGTGCTCTTCCGGCATATTTTTTAGATTTTAATCTAATCTTTCGGCATATTTTGGCGGATTAGAATGTTTCTTCTGGCCATTTTTTGTCTTCCATCTTTTCCCCGTTACTGCGGTGAGGGAGGGAGGGGGGGGTACAGATATAGATATGACACATGTCATTACAGAACATCATTTGCCATAGAAGGATTTTTTAGCTTTTTAGAATTAACCTTGAATTTTGTGGAATTCATAATAAATTCTGTGAAACTTATCATAAGTAATTAATAAATTAGACAAACATATTTTAAAACCTAATTTTTTTTTTTAAATTATACATACTTAAGGAGATACGCAAAGAAAATGGTGTATACAGAAAGCCTTCATTATAACCAATTTTTCAAAAATAGTTATTTTACATGTTTATATGAATTGTTTTTTCTGAACCTAAAAATAATTTAAATGTATATTGAAAACAAACAAATTCGAAATGAGTACCCTGTAAACATTTTCCAAATTCATTTCTTCTTCTAAGTGTTGCACTTTTGATCCAAAATGAAGAAAAAAATATAATATGCAACTTGAGATTCGGACTTTCTTTTTTTAATACTGAATACTCAATAATACATTATTTCTTAATTTATTTATATAAAGTAAATGGTTCCGAATATAGTATTGACGGATTTCAATCACAATAGACCGATTTCATATGAAATCAGACAGTGTGACCATGGTGATATCACGGAATTGTTTATAGCTGAAATATATTGTTTTTCAATGCGAAATATGAGACAAGGATTTTTTTATTTATACAAAAAAAAAAATTCACGAAACACTCAAATAATTTAATAAGTCATGAAAAATTATCGAAAATTTCATGCAAAATGTTTTTCTTGGGGACAAATGTACGTAATTTAATTTTTTTCCCGGTAATTTGTAGTTCTATCTACAATATTTTTAATCTCTGAGATGAATTTTGAAAATGTTGAAATATAAAAAAAAATATTTTGATATTTTTATTTTCGCGCACATTAAATTTCTGATAATTTCTACATTTTTCGTTAGTTTTCATAATTACGTAATTTATCGCAATAACATTTTATAGCGATGAAATAAACGGTGTTCAGTGATAAATATCGTACCCAATTAGCGAAAGCGGATTATGTTTCAGCAATAGCAGAAAAATTACTTGATAGATGTTTTATGTTTAAAACCTGCAAAATTTTACGTTCCACGAGGGTTTCAAGTTTAAAGTTCTTAATCCTAAACTTTGTTTAATTTCAATATTCGCTTTAGAATCTGAGAGTGTACTGCATTTTTATATTTTTCTTTAGCAGGACCTAACTCTTTTATAGTAAGATGTAAGCATCTTAATTGAGCAAGTTTAAAAAATCAAAAATACTTCAATAATTTCTCAAAGCAAACTTAGCAAAGAATTTTTTACTGTTTGGACCCTATAGAATTCATTTAACTTTTAATATTGTTCACAATATAATTAACTATTTTTCAAGGAACCAGAAAAATATTTGCTTCCGCGAAAACCGGCAATTTCGCATTTAACAAAAATCCATCGTCGAAAGTAAATCACTGTGATTCTTTGAACGAACATAAACAGAGCGTTTTGTATTGGGCGATAAAAAAACTTTCGCGCTAAAAGCGTTAAGAGAGGTGTTTAGTTTATGAACGTCCTGTCAAATTATCTTTCTGTGTTACCAGAATATTCATTTTTTTTCTCAAGTAGATGTTTTGCTACCAACTTTACACGCAGTGACATACAGCTCTACTTTAAATGTTATTTTAACTCTGCCTTCAACTATAATTACTCAATCAAGATTGGAAAGTGATATCCATTTTCTAACTGCAAAGTAAAAATTATAAACTATTTTAATTGTGCAAGACCTTCAGAAAGAAATAGAATGTAAATATGAAAATTTCCATGAAATTATATTTGTTTGTTCATTTCTTCATTTTAATGATTTCAATAGAGAGGTAAACGGCGATCCATAAATTGCATAACAACTTAACTGAGGGGGATATTACGATCTGTTACATGAGAAAGGGGAGGGCGTAAATCGTTAATATTAAGTAATATTTTTAACAAACCAACCTTATCGGAAATCTACGGGATTTATGATTACCGAGGATTTAAGTGATTTTAAAGGCGCTCAATAAGGTGTTTTAATCAATTTCCCAGGATCTCTAAGGATTTCAAATGTTTTAAGATATTTTCAAAGATGTTGAAGATTTTTAAACATTTAAGAGTATTTTAAAAGATTTGAAGAAAATTTTAATGGATTTCAAGAGAATTGGATTTTTTTTCATTTGAAGAGTATTTTAAAAAATTGCAAGAAATTTCTAAGAATTTTAATAATTCTAAGGAATAAAAAAAGTAATTTAATACGGTTTTAGGGAATTTTTGAAGATTTGGAAATGTTTTTTAGGACACATAAGATATATAGATCTTAGAATAGATTCTAAGAGACCGTTTAGAGATTTTATCAGATTTTCGCGGATATCAGTAATTTTAAGTAATTTTAAATCCTCTGAGATAGGAACTTTGATACATTTCCCATGACCTCAAATCTTTCATAGGATTTCAAATATTTTGAAAGGTTTCAAGGAATATTCTAAGATTTTATGTCATTTTACGGAATTTTATGATATTTAATAATCTTTCAAAGAACTTATTCACAATAATTCAGGAATTTAAAAGCATTTTGCAAGGATTTTGAGAGATTTGCAATATTTCCAAGTATTTTCTAAAATGTTTAGGAGTTTAGAAAATTTTAAAATATTATAATAGAGTCCAAGGCATTTGAATAATTTTCAAAGAATTTGAAATATTTGAGGGTATTTTCATAGATTTCAAAGAATTTGAAGCAATATTATAAGGTTTCATGTAACTTCAGATAACTTTTAAGGATTTGATAATATTTGAATTTCAATTCAAAGAATTCAATCACAAGATTTAAGGGGTTTAGAAGGTTTTTAAAAATTTTAATAGATTTTTTCAATATTTCAAGGAATTTCCAAAGATTTTAAAGATTTAAAAATACTTTCAACATGCTTAAGGTTATCGGACTTTACACTATTCATTTAATACACTAGATGACAAAGTTTTGATATGTTATAATTTTGGAGGAGTGCTACATTTTTATTGCATGTTACAAATTGTTTAAAAAAAAAACAAGCAAAAATGTATTAATTTATTTATTAATGTCCCCTAAACTGGATTCTAAATCAAGATTCCTGTTACCGGCTGTTAATGACATCTGAAGCGTTCATGAAAATTCTGGACTTTTCTAAAACATTTTAGAATTTTATAGAATGGGCAAGAATATCCAAGAGTCTTCTCGTAGAGTTTTTAATGTTTTAAAATATGTTAAACTGTTCTAAGATATTCCAGGATTTAAAATGTTTTGGAATTTCCTGCAATAATATGGAATTTTATCGAATGTTCTCGTATCTTTTGGAACTTTCTTGAATGTTTTGTAGAATGTTTTAGAATTTCTTGAAATGTTATGGAATATTCTGGTATCCTTAGGGAACGTTCTAAAACGCTTTAAATCATTTTAGAATTTTATAAAATGTCCCAAAAATTTATATATCATTAAGGTAAACTCCAAAAAAAACTCAGCACCAAATGTACAGAAAATGGATTTTTGTTATTATTATTATTATTATTATTGAAATGTTATCTTTCTTAAGCAATTTTTGTTAAATTTGGCTAGATTCCTCATATTTTTTAGATGAGACCTACTGAAACAAAATGGTTATACCCATGAAGTTGACACATTCACGATTTTGTGTATACAGGATGCTTTGTGGTTGTTTTAACATCCCTTAACGATTCGAACAAGGAAACTGAAATTTTCAAAAAACCGACATTGTGGTCATAAAGACATATATAGTTATTTACAATAAATTTGCAAATCGTCTTCTAGCAAGAAAGGTCGTTGAATGTATTTTAAGAGTTCTTTAACATCCCTTGAAGATTCAAGCAAGGGAATCGGCATTTCCTCAAAAGCAAAATCGCAGGACATTTTTCTACTGAAATATTGGGTTCAGAAATCCTTTCACAATAAATATGGGGGAAACTTTTTACCAGAAAAGGGCGTTGGAATTTATTTTAAGAGTTGTTCAAACGTTCCTGAAAGATACAATGAAGGAAATAAACATTTCCTAAAAAGAAAAATCATGGAAGATTTTTCGATTAAACTATTGTGGCCATATATCATTTTGAAATAATGTTTCGAACCATCTAGCAGGAATGGTCGTTTAGTACATTTTAAGATTTTCTTAACGTTTTTTAAACATCTTAACAAGGAAATCGAAATTTCATAAAAATTAAAATCACAGGAGATTTTTTTAGCATACTTTCTTAGTTTTTGTTTTTAGGGAATGTCGATTTCCTTGTCTGTATCTTTAAGTGATCTTAAAGCAATGCTTAAAATAAACTTGACTACCTTTCTTGCTAGAATATATTTCTCACATTTATTGAAAAGTGATTTATGACCACAATAATTTAATCCAATTTTTTATTTCCTCTGATCCCCGTGATTTTGATTTTTTGAAAATTTATGTTTCCTTTTTTTTAATCTTTGAAGAATTTAAAAAAAACGCTCAAACATACTGTATACACAAAATCCCAAATCTGTCAAGTTCATGGGTACAAAACTTTTCTTTCAGTGGTTCTGTTCCACTAAATATTAGGCATCTAGGCATATCTAACAAAACTTGTTTATTATTGATAAAATTTTAATATTTCTATTGTGAAGATCGGTATTTTTGTAATTTTTTGAGTAAAACTCTTAATTTTTCTGATAATTTTCTCTTGAATTATTGATACGCAGGTTCAGATTGAAAAATATATATATTTATATAATAAGACATTTTGCCAAAAGGCTATTTTCTTTACATTGGGTGAGGATGTCTTTTGTTGACTTTCATATAATATTCTAGAATGTTCTAAAACATTGGAATTGTTTAAAATAAGATTTTTCTGTAAGAATTGAGTACTTTTATCTAGAACAAATTTTTCGGTTTTTAAGATTGTCTGCATATGGTTCACAATTTCTGCCATTACAGATACAATGTTAAGATGTTAAGTACTCAAAACGAGTATTTTCGAAGAGCCCTAGAAGTTCGCTAATGGAGATTGGTGCATTAGAAGCAATTGGTGCAAAATGACTTTGGAGCGTTTGGCTCCAAATCTAATTCAGATCTGTACGTGATAGGGAAGAACAATTACGACAACGGGATCCAATTGCAAAGAGTGCAAACCAATTTAAGTTCTCTGGAATGGAAGACGGGCGTATCAAATGAACAAATCTAAAATAAATTAGGTAATCAGATATGTGGGTATCATAAAAAAACTACGATAAATACGAACAAAAAATTAACTTGTACTACATATTTCACGAAAGAGACAGTACTTTAAATTTTTTTTTATTTTAACTCTTGTTTTATGCAAATGGACTTTTTGATTCAAATAGCCTACACAACTTAAATTTGATATATGATATATGATATTTCCGGTAAATATTACAATTATAAATTTTTTGGACTTTCAATTTCAAGTTCATTAGCGTTAAAGACTTGAATTTAAACTTTTAAATTTTTAGAGAATGTAATTTTTTGTGATTATTAAACTTAAAAAGGGTTATATTTGAAATTTTTTGTTTTAGGACTTTAAAAGTCTCGAAATCTTTCATACTTTTCATATTATTTAATTTTTAAGGCTTTTTCACGTTACTATGGCTTTTCATTCAATATTCCTAAATTCTAAATTATTTAAATTTGAAGTCATTTCATAAACTCGGTAGACTTAAATTAAATATCGTTTGTTAAAATTTTGCATCTTGAGACGATATACAATTAAAGGCAAATTATTTTTAAAATTTGAACAGACGATTGTTCAATTTAAGAAGATTGTAATTCCATAATATTTACTTTTAAACGACTTTAATGTGAAACTAGTGAAAGTCTTGGAATTCACAAGTTTTTAAATGAAGATGGTTTGTATTACAAATGAATTAGTTTTTAATGTTTTAAATTTTAACACTACATTTTTAAATGTTGTAATTTTTAAATATTTTAAAGTAAAATAGAATTGAAATTTTTGGTACTTGAGTTTTGAATGTTATCAATATCAAATCAAAAAACATAAAAGCTCACGAAGAAGGAAATATTTTGCGAAGAATGTTTTGATATTGGGAAAAAGTTACTATTATTTACGTATGTATTACCATAACTACAAAAATTTAAGTATCCTGCTCCACATTACACTGTTAGAAAAAAGTCGCAGTCACACCGATAAGTGAAAGTTTTTCCCTTTGCAACAGGAGTGTGTTATTTTACATCTCTATCGGTGCAAAGTTCA
>JAAAKG020045409.1:4246-18713 GCA_010014905.2 Druon quercuslanigerum
TTGGTTTTTGTTTTTTCTCTTTATTTCTATCTTCACGTCCTGGTTTGTTGATTTTGTTTTTTTGGTTTTTTGATATAATTGGAGAGTTGGTTTGTTTTGTGTTGGGGGGGGGGGGGGGGGGGGGGGGAATTCGCTACGTAATTTTTAAGTAGGAAAGAAATATTATTATAAAGAAATATTGCGGCCTATATGAGGAAGGGGGTATACAAAGATGACTCAAAGAGTTTTACGTGTTTTGTGAATGGCCCCTTATTTTCATTTCCAGAATTTGAATAGTGCATACAAATATTTTGAAAAGACTGTTTTTATTTCTAGACTCGAGAAAAGTTCGAAGCCAAAAATTTTTGAAGAGTCGAGTGACGAGGAGGACGAAGAAACCCCCGAAGAAAAAGGTAATACACTCAAAACATTAATTTATTTCCAGTATATTTTGACGACACCTTTCTAGTGAACGACACCTATGATATAAAAATTAATTCATTAAAATTAGGAGAATTTCAAATAGATACTAGATAACTAATTTTTTTCGTCGACACCTTCAGTAGGACAAGTGGTCACTGTACAAATAATTAATTTTGTTAATTTGAAAGGCCTGTGAAACGTAGAAGAAAGGTATGTCTTATCTCGTAGGGTTTTCAGAGGTTATTATTATTATCATTCTTATTCTTATCATTGTTCTTATCATTGTTCTTAGCATTATTCTTAGCAATACAATGAAATGTAAACATCATTCTAAAACTCAAGTAGATATTATATATTTGTAGTTTTGTTATCGTAACTTTAAAACCAGTGAACAAAACATGCATGCAAAATATTCTTTAAAACAAAAGTAGAATTCTTCTCCTTTAAAACCCTGCTTTGACCAAAATGTGGAAGCTTTTCGTTTTAAAGAAATAGGCGTTTACAAGAGCGAGCGCTCATAACTTACCGCACGGGGTTAAACTGTAGAATCGCTTCTGATTTGATGAAAAAAGAAATATGTTCACTGTTTAAATTAAATGCCAACATAATGATATAACTTGATACTACTCACAGAAAAAGTTGTCTTGAAGCAAACGCATCGTCATTTGCTTTTTAATTGTTACGCAAACAGAATTATTTGCCTGTAAGACTAAGTGAAATTTTTCGATAAAGGATGTTGTTTGCTAAAAAAAGATTTGTTTTTAGACAAATGAAGCCCTAAAATTTACACCATGACTTAATGACCAATAGTACTATAATATATGTGTATTTGAACATGATCCGAAAACTTTCAATTCTTAGGTGTAATAGAAACACCTGCATTCAATTGGGACATGTACCCTACTTTTCAAAAACTAAAAAAATCTGTCCTTTCATATGAAGTAATTATCATTATCAGACAGGAGACACAACTTAATATTCTTCTTTTGTTCAAAACTTATTCTTAAAGCATAGGCAATACCCCTGTTTACTAGGGCTGAGTGAAAATACTAAAATGAAACGAATCGTTTGATTTGAACATTCAAACAAATTTCCTATTGATGAAAAATTAGAAATTCAAAAAGAAAATTCTTTCTTGATTTAGAATTCTTATAAAATGTGCAAAAAAACATCAACTTGCACAAAAAAAAACATATTATTTTTATTTCATAGAAAAAATCATGTTTTCGTGATGTTTAAAAACGTTTCAGTCAGGAGAAAATAAAAAAAACATTCCTTAATCACGAAAGGAAATTTAAGACAAAAGCAAAATGATAAAATGTTTTTCTGTTTGTAGCTGAAGAAATTTCAGGTTTGACATTATCCAAAGATAAGGGATTAAATTATTTTTAAAAAGTGTTTTACACTTTTCGGATGTTAATGCGCCCTACTATTTACAGCATATGAGTGATTGTCTTGATCGTGCATAATTTGTGAATCCAAATGTTGAGATGTTCCAAAAATACCTATTGCTTTTTTGTGAATTTTGCCCCCCCCCCCCCCCGCCACGTAACGTTTTTTCGATAATAGGTATATATAACATTAAATTGGGCTTAAAATTATAACCCCCCTAGACACACACACACACACACATGCGATACGCATTGTTCTAATAGCTCTTTTTTGAAAACAAATCGTGATGTAATATTAAATGACTCACATTCATTATATTGAAGACATTTTTAAAACAATTTAGGCATAAGAGAGTGTCCTGAACTGAATAATGAGTAAACATACCTATATATATATTTAAATTTATAAGTAAAATTATCAAAAAGGGATTGCGTTATAATGCCGCTTACGACTTACTTGCCGTTATTTAAATTTTAAAAATGTGATTTTGAAATGGCGACATAACTTTTTATCTGTAACCATTTCAAATTTTTTACTGAAATAATAATTTCTTAAACAGTTTCTTTTATTCCTTGCATTCACAGAACACTTGCCTTTTAAATGTTCAGTAAAACCCCAGAAATATTTACTTGTTACAGATAGTACATCTAATGATGCAAAAATCTGGACACAACATTGAGCAAGAATAAGGAAAGGGATGAACTATTTTTTACAGATTAAGCTTTTACTTTTCTTCTGGAGGAATATGCGCAAATTATAGATCATAGTAATATCGGGGGGAAAAGTTGTAAATATGTTCTTATAAAATACAAAAAAGAGTTCGGAAGATTACTTATTTGAGTTGAATTCCATATACTACTACAAACACTGCTATTCTGATTACAAGTTTATGTTAAATTAAAAAGAAAACCTTACATTTCATATACTAAATTCAGTACGAATTAACAAGAAATGCTTTTTTCACTATAAGAAAGTTAAAACATTTTCAGAGTATCTGTTAACTTCTGTAAATTCAATGAAATGTGATTATTTAAGTTTAAATCAACACGGCTACATCATAGTTAGGTTTGGCAACTAAACGTAATTTGGAAGGAATTTGACTTTTTGTTTTGTTATCATGCTGACCCCCCCGTTGTTTTGGCATTTGAAATATTCAGTGAGCTGGTTTCCCACCAAATTAGAGTCCTCTTGTAATGTTGCCAAATTGCACGCCAATTTTCTTCAACAAGTTGATCAACACCACTTAAGAATGAATTATTATATATTAATCGGTTGTGAATTTTCACTTTATTAAGTTGAATAAATTTAAAAAAACCCTTCTACTCTATCAGTTTTCTGATTAAATATCATTGGATATTCAAATGCAAATACCCGATTTATATGATTCTGCTAGGTTAGGTCCATAAGACACAATGTTTTTTAAAAGCTTATATTTTCTACAAAAGGTGATAAAAAATGATTATATTTTGAAAAATGACGCGAAACTAATACATGTTTGAAACATTTCAAGGACATTAAAGAATCTTGGATTTAAAAAAAAGTACTAAATCTAACAAAATTATTACATCAATAACGTTGTAAAAATGAATGAATTCTTAGTAAGTTTAAAAAGTTGAATAATTTTAGTAAGTTTAAAATTCAACGTTAAATACGAAAAGTAGAGTTGGGACACAACTACTTAACACACTAAACTCGGGAACAAAAAGCGAATTAAGGAAGGGCGTATACCTACCTGTTAAATGCGCCGAATTTTTATTTTAATTGGAAAAGCCTTTTCCCTTCCCAAACTTTACCCTCTTTTACAGAAACATAGATTGAAGCACGCCAGTAAGTCCCTATGGACCCACGTGGACGGCTGCAGGTTATAATATTATCATGAATTCTAGCATGAAATTGCATCATACTGCATTGCTCATAAGTAAACGGTCGTCTTAAACGTCTTAAACGCATTATTAATTGTGATTTTAAAACACACTTACAAATTATTTTAAATATCACCAAACTTTTTATCATATCGAATCTTGAATACTGGCCTACTATTTTTCGATTAACAATACAACAAATTTGTGGTTAAGGAATAATTTATCATCTACCATTTCCACGTTTCCCGGCCTAGTGTCATCCTGTGATTAGAATTTAATTTTAATAATATTGATCTGATTTTATTAATTTTAAGTTTTAAAGGTGTCGTCGGTCTCTTTGAAATGGTTGTAACCTAAGTCTCCTAATTCTAAATATTTTACAATTTACAGAGAAGAGGAAAGCTTTTGAGGCGAAAAGAAAGGGTCACTATCGAGAGTGGGAGGCAGTTCAACTGGCTCGAAAGAAGCTTTTAGAAGAAGATGAGGATGAAGACGACGAGGATGATAATGAAGCGTCGAGTGGCGATGACGAAAGGATTTCAAAAACTCAATTCAAGTGCGTGCCATCAATTGCAAGTGAGAATGAGAATGAGAGAAAACCTGAATGAGTAAACACCACGAGAGTAAATGTGTTCGAAAGCAGCGATGCGAATCGTCCATAGAGAGATATTTTTAGAGGAATATCTTTTCACTCGTTTGTGATTCTTTTCGCTCTCTGCCTTCATTAAGTTTTCGTACTTCCGTAAAGTAATCGTTGCGAAATTTGTGCGCCTGTAAGTTCTGGCTAGTAACGCACATTTGACTTTTGTTTCTTTCATTTGTATCGTCAAATGTTCACAAGCAGCTTAAAGTAAGACGCATGTCACCAGGAGGATTTTTGCTATAAAACGACGTACAATTAGATTAGCTCTAGCATCGTTATAGTGCTATTAGTTTAAACACGTTATCATTTTAGGATATTCAAGAGAACAAAGAACGTGCATAGTCTTTATTCATCAGCTTCCCAAAACAACCAACACCAATTCGCTAATAGAGCTAATTGTTGAAATCAAATGTGAATTGACAGAGGTGTAATTTTAAGTATTTTATTGTTTTTGTTGTAGCTAATCATAGTATATTTTTGTGTTGTAAATACTAAGAGTGCAAAACCCCATTAGAGTATGGCGAAAAAGTATACTTATGGATAAAAAATTCTGGTTTCCTATCGTAAATGTTCCATCCATAGAATTTTCTTATCTGATTTAGAAAGAACATCAGCAGCAGTTACTTTTAAATTATTAACTGGATAGAATCAGACTATGAGCACATTATTAGAGTAAGTTATATTGTAATAATGATGGATAATTTAATGATGAATAGTATAAGAAATTAATACACATTTTTATGGACAGTGCACTCACGTATCTTTGAATGACGAATGGAACTGCGAAAAAATCGTGTATATCTAACTAAGCTCTTTAACCTAAGTTCGCTTCGGTCTTTTTACTGTTAATTTGTACAATTTTTGACAGAAAAAGCCAGAAAAGAGACCAATCTGGTTCCGGATGTTCGAGATGTCAGACGTGGTGAATCTTAGTACACCACAAGCAAAATAAATAAGAAAATCTGCGCCACCGACACCTATTTTTTGTTGAACGAAATATTTAGTTTTCGACGAGATATTGTTTTGATTAATTTACAGATTTAATAAATTATTTTCCCAAACGTTTTCTGGTTAAACTTTCTTGTGTTGTGATTTTTAGAATAGTTCAATCTACATTTACCATATCTGATGCGAGTTCCAATACAAAAAATAATTGAAGAACTTTGAAAGTGTTTATTGACATAGTATAACAAATATTGAAACTGTACATAAATCGAATTTACCATTGCAGATAAATATAAAATAAATTTTCATAATTAATATTACAAGAGTTCACGCACACATTCATTATTCTTTTTTAGAATTACCTTCACTTTCTTCTTTGTCTTGGCTCGAACTTTCATTTTCGATAACGGCATCACTTTCAATATTTTTGACAACTGGAAGTCTATCACCCCATCTACTGACCCTTGCGCAGCGGTAAAGGTTCCTGAAATTTATTTCAATTAATTGTATATTTTCTACTTGCACAAAGGATACGAATAACAAAGAATTACTTTAAAGTGAGAAGATAAAGGCCGTTAAAGTCTATGACAAAATTAAGCTGAAAAATTGTTTGATGTATTTAAATCTAAACTACATTAATGCTGATAATACAATTCCATATGAGAAGTGAACTATTAAGTAACTCAAAATAATTAAGAGAAATTTTCGTGAGAAAACGCAATAAATAGGTTAAATGTCTCAATTACTGTGGCACTCATTATATGCTTCAAACTAATCCGAAGATAACAAAATATAAGTAATTGATGCATTCAAAAAAACTGATACGTTATTTAATTGTTGTTAACATTGTTTAGATTAAATAAATTCATTTTTCGAAATATAACATAAATCCGCAGTAATAGGTAAACATTTCTGTAGTTTTATTTTGATATATAGATTAAAAATGAAATCAATGTTCTATTATCTCATATTTTAAGTATAACTAAGTTCCTTAAAAATTCATAACTTCTCCATTACATTGTCTACTTTCTATTAAATGTTTTTTCTTTTTAAAAGTGTCATGTTGCTCTTCATAAATCGAATTTACCGTTTCTTTCACTTTTTCCGTTTATAGATTTTCAACCGAAAAATACAAAATACCTATTTCTTAATTTTAAAAGTGATAAAATTATATCTGGATAAAGCACGGGACTTTTGATTGAAAAAATAGTTAATAAATAGTGTAAAGATGAACAAAGTTTTTTATAATTCAACCACTTATACGTATCTTTTAGATTCTTCAGCCTTTTTATTCTTAATGCTATTCCACTCTAAAGTAGGTATACAATTTCCTCTTTTTTTCTGAGTTCACGATTTCAACTTTGAGCTATGAAAGAAAACCCATCTGGTAAAAAGTGCATATGCCATATCGATGATATTGCAATCCCAACTACTGTGGCGCTTCTATAGACAAAAAGAGAATTAAAAAGAAAACAAGTTATGTTTCGAAGAGAAAAGAAATTTCTATATAAATTGCATGAAACGATTGGCTAATTACATAGAAAGTTATTGCTTTCTCGAATTCTAACTTTAAACCAGAGGGAAGGAATTCACGAATTTCGGTTTAATAGTAACAGAAACCTGTCTTGACAAGACAGTGTTCATCCAACGATGTTCATGCGGAAGCTTCGATCATAGCTTTTAACCTAACTTCAAACATGAATAAGTTAATAATGGCAATACTGTAATAATGTTAGTTATATGAATTTTAGATAATATACATCTTAAATACTGCATAACATTCTTAAGAAAAAAATATGCAAAACCTTTTCAAACCATTCTTTATGCTGATACGCCACATTCTAAAAACGGTAGGTATTCATTTAGCAGCAATTTCAATTGACCGAAACCTCATTTTCCCAAAAAAACACTAGATTGTAACTAAAAATACAGTGGTTTTTCAGGGATCCCTAGATTATTACGCAGACCCGATATCAACCCGACAACCCGCTTTCAGCCCGACAACCATAATTCAACCCGACAAACCACAATCAAACTGCATTTACAAACTTTACGATAATCATTATATAAACAGCAATAAATACAATTTACACTTAATAGGGATGACGTTACGTATTTTTACAAGCTTTCGTTTGACTGGCTCTGTGGGTATATGTATGTGGGTATGTCAAGCTCAAATTTGTCACTCCAATTTAGACACATTTCTGCATATCCGGTCAGAATTTATGACCTTTTTTTGAGTACAGATATTTTTGTTTTAGCAGAAAAAAATGACGACGGAGCGACGGACATTCATCTGGTCAAAACTATAAGGTTTTCAACCAGGGGCTTGGAACACCATAAAAAAGGGGTTTTCAGACTGAATGCATGTTGTCGAGTTGAATACGGGTTGGCGGGCTGAATGCGGGTATACCCTTTAATTTCACAAAAAAAAAAGCATTAAAAAATATGCAAGTACCCCATTTCATAGTTCCCGCGCTCCCACCACGTTATGAGCCATTTTCCAGCGCAACAGTAGACAATAAGAAAAGCAGTATTTTTTATTTACCTTCCATGTTTCGAGCGAGTAAAAATGATCTCTTCTAAATTTCCAGAACTACAACACATTCGACAAAATACGTGTTTCCCTCGCTTTAAAGTTGGCCTAACTAAACGAGGCCAATCGCTATCAGTTTCAGATCTGGTTCCTGTGTTAAAGAAAAACAAATTTAAATAATGATCCAAGAGATTGTCAGCTGTAAGAAGTAATTCAAGAAAATAACAAGCGGTTTTACCTTTTTTTAATACTACGTATGAATAACGTTCAGTTTGTGTGGTCACATTTCCTATCAGAGGAGAAGAAGTATAGCCTACTTCAAAATTACAAGGAGTATTGTCTGAAGATAATCTTGGGCAAACTAAATCGTGTGGACACTGAAAAATATAGTATTGAATTAATTTGAGGTGATAAAGCAGATTTTGAAACTCGAGTCAAGCAATTAATTTATTAATTATTTAGTACAATATTTAAAATTGGAGAAATAAATAAAAATTGGACTCTGCACATGCAAGACTGGAGTCAGAAACTTTGAATCTTAAATTATTAGAATTGAAATGGTTAACAGACTAGGACCGCTGAAATGTATAACACTCAAATTTCATGCCTTATAATCCCTATGAATGATTTCTCAAAAATCAATTTATTTGAATTATAATATGTGTATAGAAATATCTCACTGGAGCAAATGCGTGCGTCACATCCTTGTTATCTGCTTTACTGGGCGAATTTGAAAGGAGTAAGACGAAATCCCTCGCCTCATTCACAAGCTGTTCGTAAAAGGTAAATTAATTAAATTTATTGATAAAGAATAGATTAATCAATTCTCTCCAGTAACTCCATTTTATATCGTGTAAGTCAGTTACGGCCTATTTTGTTTAAATGTTGATAACTTAAGTATCACCAATAAGCAGACAGGTTTTTAGGACTTACTGAAAACATAAAATTATTTAATTGTTTTACAGTAAACTTTCTCCTATTTCCACGATCTTGAAACGTACAAGTGCCAGAATTTCAGGTCTGGAGGGGCTCCCACCTATACCGCGAGTAATCAAGATATTTTGGTCCAGCAACGTTCATTGACTGCCTCGGCCTAGTGACGATACGTCCGCTGTAAGCAACTTTTTCGATAGCACATGTGCCGCAAGTCGTCGGTCTATTTTAAATCAATAAATACTATGAATAATAAGACAGATAAATACACTATATTCTCAGTGTTTCGTGATTTACTAACTCCTGGAACTGCCGGCCTATGCAGTTTCTCAGCTCAATGGGCGGGAGACAGTTGCGACTCGGTTCAAACGGCCCCGATTTGCGCAGTTGCAAAAGCCGCGGGCCGTTGGCCTGCACGTACGCACCAGTCTTTTTCAAGTTGCTTTTAAGTGTTTGTGTTCACGTACAACAATTTACCAACTAAAAATCAGTATAATCAAATAAAAAAAAAAAAAACAGAAATATTTCGCGGCATAGCGAGTATTGTGGCATGACGACGCGGTCATATAGGATAAGTGTAAATGTTAGGAATGCTAGCATAGTGCTTGACATACAAACTTTTTTTGAGAAAATATTCAAACGTGCGTTTTAAAGGTCTGAATTTTCAAGTGCAGAAATGGGTGGAAATTTCTTTTTGGACAAAATATTCGAAACGTAAATGTAATAAACGTACAAATAGTAATATTTCTTAAGTGTAGAATGTATTTTCTCAGTAATGTTCCATTTTTTGTCGATTGACGACCTTTCAGTTTCACAAATTAAAATATCCACATTTTAAGGTACGTGTATCAGATCGATTGGATCATAACACGAAGTATAAGGAGACTGCCCGACATTTATTCTCACCTGGCGCCAATTCGCGATCATCTATCATCGGATATTCTCCATGTCCGATTCCCAGATGAGAGTGCCCCTTGAGATAAGTTAGCGCTAGAAAGTCTTGCTCGCGGAATTGAGCAAGATGAAGCTAGAAGTTGGCCAAAACTAAAAGGTTCTCGCTCGCTCCATCATATCATGAAAGTTCTATCTCGGGCGAGCAAAGCATGAAGGTAGCCACTTCACGGCGGAGATACGGCGAGAAGAGCATTTTTTAGTTTTGGCCAATTTCTAGCTTCATCTTACTCAATTTCGCGTTACTTTTACATTTAGAATATTTTATTGAAAAAGTTGTCTGCATTCCCATGGGGTCATGCTAAAATACTCAATTCAAACCAACGTAGGTTTGTCGCTCTTTGGGCCTCTTTTTTAATTGGTCAGCCACTGACGCAGGCATGACCATACAGCCCATATAGTGACCTGAAATAGGTGACACGTGAAATAGGCGATCTATGAAATAGGAGGAAGTTTACTGTATTTTTATTTCGAAATTTCATTTTCAAAATGCAAAACAGTGCACAATTTAATTTCGAACTATTCATAAGTCTTTACATTTTTATTTTACATCAGGAAAAGTAACTTTACTGCCAAAATAATGGACAAAAATTGTATTTTAAGAACAACTAAAAATTGAACATTTGCTAACAGATTTGCAGTTTTATTACAATCAAGATATTTCGTTTTTTAAATTAAAACTTACGACAGTAGATTCAACCTGATCGCTTTTTATGGGATTCTAGCCCTTTTTCAATTTTTGAAGCCAAAATATGAAATTTTTTAATTTAAACCTCGACACTGCATATTTTCCAAATTTTCACGGATGAACATCTTTTAGGGAGAAAAATTACTTTTGCTTACGTAAAATAAAAATTTAAACATTTGTGAATACGTCTGAATCGATTGAATTTAAATTTTACATTGTCGAAACAAAGACTTGCTCGACTCTATAATTAACATAAATGTTGTCCTAAAATTCTGTTTAATTATTATATTTAAGAATAAAAATGGTAAAAGATCCATTAACAAGGAAATAGTTAGTGAAAAAGTGATGTTTATAGTGACTGTAACAGAAATAGTCCGACGGATAAGACCAATTATGCATTCTGTTTCACAGAGACGCTATTTTTAAAGTTATGCAAACTTATATGTTAGATGTACTAAACAACATGACGGATAAATATGAAAACCTATTCAATTAAAGTGTATATTGATCAACTAAATCCATGTCAGGAAACTAAAATAAGTTACTAATTATAGCAAAGTTTCATGATTGATGTAAAAATATTAATATTATTCAAAAATCTGATCTTATTTTTGCTTTAGTTTTGATTTTCACGATTAAATCAAAATTATACTTCTTATAAAAAATGGTTTCAAGACAATTTAAAGATAGTTATGAGATAAACAAGTGTGCTTGGCAACATTTTTTCCTATATAACAGTTTGAAGGAAAAAAAAAATTAAATTTTACAGCTGCTTATATTTTTAAACAAATTTTTCAGCATTAAAAAAATTATGCATATATAACATCTTTTCGTATCGTGCACAGTGTAAACAGAAAAATTAGATTTTTTCTTTAATGGGATGCCTCCTATATTCAAAACGTTTTTTAAGGGTTCATATACCTAAAAAAATCAAATCTCTTGTGGCACGATTTACACAATTCACTCAAAAAATAGTCACTATCCGGCAAACTATGATAGGTTAAAGTTTTTATTAAATAACTATAATTTTGAATAACTTTAACAAGCTCACATTAAATCCTGCATTATTTCCGTCTTCGACAATAACCAAATAACTCTTCGTTTTATTCCAAAGTTTCATAACTGTGTCCAATCTTGTTTTGGCATTCGGCAGCTCTATTAAGGAGTATGCGCTCACGACGATATCATAATTAGGCTGAGAATAAAACAATTGAATAATAAACATATAATTCCAAGGTTATAAAAGGATGATTTGATGTATTAAATTGTAATCACTGTAGCTAAAGTAACGTTCAAGTTATTTTACTTTAAAATGGAAAGGAGAAAACGCAAACTTATTAAAATTACACGGTGTCTAGAGAAATTTTATTTTCAATTTCCCGGACTTTCCAGATCAAAATTAACATTTTTCCCCAATTTTCTCTTTTGATATGTGTATCGATTCCGTACCTCAGTATTAGTTTTAAAAAGTACTAAGAGATACTAGAAAAGTTTAGAAAAATATTGTTCTTTTATCAGGTTCTGCATGATTTTACCGAGAGGGTCAATTTAGGATAAGTTTTAAAGAAAGTATCTTGAAAAAAATAAATTTATGAACGATTCTACAATTTAAAATCATTACGATTTATTTATTTAAAGTTCAGATCTTGGCTGAATCACAGGAAAAAATAGCACAGTTTTGTAAAAACTTCGATTATATTTTATTAAAATTATTAAAATTTTATTATTTACACTTTCTTTCACCATATTTCTGTCAGAATACTCAAAAATATTTCAACTTAGTATCATTTATTAGACGCAGAAATGTTATATATTTTACCATACTTCAAAAAATATAATTTCTTTTATTATCAAAAATAAATTATTGATCCTTGAACTTGTGAAAAATGTTCAATATAAAATATTCACTTTTCAAATTAATGATCTCTCGAAACGGAAAATAGAAAAAGTAAAATAAAATTTTTTGAAGGTAATTAAAAGAACTTTCACCATATATCCGTGGATTACGAATAGTACAAATATTACTGACAGTATTGCTAACACGAACAAAATATATATAAAAGGGCTAAGAATATAAATAAAGCTATCTTATTGGTAAACGTTCAAATAAAAAATATTTTAAACTAATTTTCAGCTCTTTGAAACTTGAGAAATTGAAAATTAAAATAAATACATCAAACCAAAAAATTTCTATTATGCTGCACAAATATTCTTCATTTATTATTTGTTAAAAGGCCCGTGCAAAAAAAAACTAGTCGTAATTGGTCAAGTGCTTTTGGGAAATTTTCTCTAGTTTCATAAGCTACAAAATTTCAATAAAATCGACCGAATGATCTTTCGTTTATTGTGAGATACTTTTAGAAAAAATAACCTTAAATTTACTCTAGTTACAGCAACTTTTTTTAATTGTATATTCTTACTCTTAACGACATAGGCATAAACTGTCGATAGAAAATTCCACTAAAGTTTGGATGAGCGATTTTCATTATTGTTTCTGATAGATTGCTGATTTCAAGAGAAATATCTACATTCATATACTCCTTAATGATGTTTGGCCACTGTTCATTTGTTGCCCTAAACACAAAAATGTGCCGTCAAAATGGTAAGTACTAAATTTATATTTGTATTTAAAGTATATACAATATACGAAATACCACTGCGAAGTATTTACTATGGATGCATATATTTTTAGTAATGTTATGAGCAGTTTGCTTTCTCATAAAACAATGTGCCTTATTACAATGAGCTACTTTTTTTAGTCTTTTAAAGTATTTTAAGTCTTTTTAAGTACTTTTTAGGGTTGCCAAAATGTTGACTATTTTAGACAGTAAGATTTTTGTAATAAAAAAAATGTCTGAACCGCCTAAATTATTATTATTATTTTCAAATTTAAGACTAAACCAAAAAAGTACGACAGTATAAAACAAAGAGATGAAGGAATGCATATGTGACGGATATGAAGTTTAAACGTGGGTAAAGTCGCGCGACAGGGCATGTGAGTATAACAAAACAA
The DNA here is from genome assembly GCA_010014905.2 of Druon quercuslanigerum. NCBI lineage: Eukaryota > Metazoa > Arthropoda > Insecta > Hymenoptera > Cynipidae > Druon > Druon quercuslanigerum. The sequence goes on from JAAAKG020045409.1 coordinate 17,612, forward strand.
AACATAATAAAAAATCGTTTTATATATTTGAAATGATAATTCAAAAATAAAATATGAAATCAAAAAAATGCATCCACATAAAAAAGGCAAACAATTTTTTATAAACTTTATAAAGCGCTATTGGTAGATCATGGAAGTTCGTCGAAGGTGCGAGAATAGGGCATTCAATGCGTCTCGAAAATGCCAAAAAATACATTGAATTCAATTTTGTTCTATTCCCAATATCAACCAATTTTTGTTATACTAGAGAAGGAAAAGGCACGTGTAACGACCGATTATTATTTTGTTTGACACACGCAATTTTTAAATCGAAATAGATAATTAACATTATATGTATTTATTATTTCGCCGGGATCGGGTGCTAATCTGAAAATTTGCACCCGATCCCAGCGAAATCGCGGTAAAATTTCAGCCATAACCACGTCTCACTACCGTGAGATAGGCGGTTAAATATATATATATGTTGAGGGGTAACACCTGTGTGGAGCATGGTTCTTCAATATCAATTTCAATTAGATGACTTTATTATATATGTTTTTGAAAACATAAATTAATTTTTTCAATGTCTTAAAAAATAAAATGAACTCAAAAGTATTTTTCAGAGAGGCCTCCACGGCACCAGTTGTTTCGTCATCGCCGCTGATAAAAAAAAATTCAAATTGATCGGATAAAAATTGAGTGAATTATCCACGGTGACATTCGAAAAAATGTAATTTCGTGAAAAACGCGTTTAAAGTTTCAAATCTGACAAAATCATAAAACATTTTGAAATTATGAACTTCTAGTGATTTTACCTTTAGTCGGCGATACCAGCACCATAGAGTTGTCCCTCCAAGTGGCCCGGCCGCGCCACAGGGTGCCATGCGCCCGACGCTATTAAGTATGGTAAAAATTTTTTGTTTCAAAAATCACTTTGGGGCATCACTTTTAACATGATTCTCTACCAATTTAAATTTTAAAAAAATCGATTTTTTCAAAATTCTACACAGGTGTTACCTCTTAAATGGCATATAATTACATGGCCGACTGCATGCTCTGTGGTGCGAGAAACACCCAGAGCTATCGCACTTTTCGCGTCAACGTCTGCGAAACCATGCCGAAG
>JAAAKG020045420.1:0-65164 GCA_010014905.2 Druon quercuslanigerum
TTAATATTTCCCACTAAGCCCCCTCTTCCCCCTGCAACAAACCGTAAAAAATATTTATACCCCCCCCCCCCCTTACTGTAAGTAATTTTTATTTTCCAAAAATGGTTTGCTCAACAAAAAAGTATCATAATTTATATCTTAATCAAAAAGAATGAGATTTATAATAAAAAAAGAAGTTTAAAACCAAAAAGACGAATTTTCAAGAAATAAAAATTGTTCACTCAAGAAAGAATTAAAAGTTTACCAAAATTGTTGAATTTTCAAGTAAAAAGACGAAAATATGACTTTTCAGAAAACAATTAAACTCTCACGAAACTGATGCATTTTTACCAAACTAAAATGAAATTTCAAACCCAGAAAATTATTTATTTACTAAAAAAAGGGATAATCTTCAACTAAAAAAAATCAATCTTAAAAATAGGCCTTTTTCATTAAAGAGTTAAAAACTCAATTAAAGTGATGAATTTTCAACTAAAAATATAAATTTTCTAAAAAAAAAAAAATAATTTCTCAACAAACTGATTCAACCAAATCTTTACCCTTTACCTTTTACAAATTTTAACCAAAAAGTGGCATTTTCCTAAAAAAAAAAAGTTTCTGCGAAAACAGATGATTTTTTAAATTAAAAAGCTAAATTTTGAAATAACTTGTTAATTTTTCTGTTGAAAAAGATTTCAATTGACTTTTCAGTATGAAAATGTGAATTTTTATACCATAAATAAGTTTCTACGTAACAAATTGAATTTTTAATCCAAAAAATGAATTTTTTTAAACAAAAAGGATGATTTGTAAAAAAAATAGTTGAATTCTCTAGCAAATAGTTGCATTTTATCCATGAAAGATACATTTTGTACTAAAATGAGGAATTTTAAATAAAAAACGACAAATTTTCTTTTGAAAGTTGAATTTTTAATAAAATAGTCGCATTTTTATCCATAAAAGGTGAAATTTCTTTTTGAACAAATAAATTTTTAATCAAAAAGAAAGAAACGAATTTTCCAAAAATAGTGGAATTTTATATCTAGAAAGGAATTTAGTTCTCTTTTTATCATCAAAATATTAAATTTAAATAAGTAAATTTTCTTTGAAATAGTTCAATTTTATAAATAATTTTTTAATAAAATAGAAAGAAACGAATTTTCAAAAAATAGTGGAATTTTCATCCAGAAAGGATTTTAGTAGCAGAATTTTCAACCAAAAAGTATGACTTTTCAACAAAATTATTGAATTTTCAACTGAACAGTTGCATTTTTATCTGAGAAAGATGTAATTTCTGCTAAAGCAAGTGAATTTTAAAATGAAAAAGACAAACTTTCGAGAAAAGAAGTTAATTTGTGGAAATAAAACGTTCAAAAATAGTTAAATTTTCATTCACAGAAGATTCCAGTTTACTTTCCAATAACAAAATAATAATTAAAAATAATAAGTTAATTTTCTATTAAGTAGTCGAATTTTTATACAAAAAGGATGACTTTTAATCAACTTTATTAAATTTTCAACCAAGCAGTTGCTTTTTTATTCAAGAAAGATCCAATATTTCTACTAAAAAATATCTTTTAAATCAAAAAGACAAATTTTCAGAAAAAATATTTTTCATCCAAAAAAGATTCAGTTGACTTACCAGCAACAAAAACATGAACTTTAAACAAAAGGTTAATGCTCTACGAAAAGAGTTAAATTTTTAATCGAAAACGACGAATTTTGACAAAACAGTTGAATTTGCAACCAAAAAAATATGTCTTTTAGAATATTGTTAAGTTTGCGAACAAATAATAAAAATTTATCACTAAAAAGATAACCTGCAGATGAAAGTCTTTACCAATTTTCAAAAAATTACGTACATGATTGAAGCTGAATTTTGATTACTTTAAATGCAAAATTGTTTAGCTTTATAGTTGGTATTTGTTTATTTAATTGACTCTCGTCCCCTTGAGATGTTACGTAATTTAAGGACGGTCCCTAAATTGCAATTTAAAAAGTTTAAAATACAAGAGTGCACACTTTGAATGCTTTGATTTGTTGTTTATTGTTTATTGCTTGAAATGGACAAATAGAGTTAAATTTGTTCGATTTCATTGACCATGAAAAATGTTTGTAAACCGGGGAAATGGCCGGGAGGACACCCTGCGATTGGTCATTTTTGAAAGCCTTTGTTGTTTTATTCTTGTTGTTCTTTTCTCACCATTGAAAAATATTCCAGCTCCTACCATACAATCGATCGAGCGTGCGATTGAATATATTTATCCACTAGTCCACGAATTCCGGACTGAGAGAACCGAGCAGGAGAATATCAACTTAAGAGCGAAGAAGCGTCATTTGGCGGCTGAATTCGAGCGGGAAGAATTGCAGCAGGCAATAATTGAACAAACAGAGGGCGACAGTTTTCTCTCTGTTACGAACAAGTTCGATGATAGTGATTCTGATGTCGACTGATCTGCTTTTTTCGTTACATAATAGTGTTGTTGTTCTTATTTCCCAATGACTGGTACATACTTTTGTTAAATATGTGTTTCGTGCGATTGAAAAAGAAAAAGCGAGTCGTATTCTAATCAGTTTTTTTTTTGCACGAAAGACGACACGAGAGAGAAATTGAGAGAGAGTGTGTGTGTGTGTTTGCGTGTGTGCCTGTGTGTGGATGACTGAATGCTTAAGCGCCCAAGTGCTAGCGATTTAAAACGGATAAAAAAACACAATTTACAATTAGAAAATCGTTCTCGAAGTTTTCCTGGGCGAATGTTCTCGTGCACCGTCGTTAGAGCACGTAGAAATAATTCGTCTATTTACAGATTAGAAATACACGAATACAAATAACGACCTTTTTAGATAATAAACGTTGGTTAGCCAAAAAATATTCGATGCTGCTTACAAATAATTAATTTACAAAGCTTCAGTTATTTCAGGATCCTGGAAATCATTTTCTCTGCAGAATCTAAAAGCCCCGTCGTTAGATCCGCCCAAAAGCAGAATCGAGCAGATTTTATTCATCCGGCAAAAAAAAATTGTTGTCTGCATCGGTTTTTGCTTTTGTGACTTGTCAATTTTTTAACCGCCAAGCCTAAAGAATAAAAGCTGCTTGGTTCTGCATTTGGGCGAACCCAACGACGCGCATTTTTTTGTCTTTCGATTATTACATTAAAAAAAATTAATTTTTCTGGATAAAAATTAGAGAAAATGGAGAACGGTGATTTCCGGGAGCCTTTAAGCCATTCGTAGAGAAGAAATTCTTCATTTGACGCATCAATTTGAAGCAATGAAGACCAAATAATTGACTAATAACTGCGCTTCTTCGTTGATGTCAGAGAATATCAAAATAAGGAGAATTGTGGCGATATGTGTGTGCTAGTTTTTGCGTTTCCCCTCATCTTTTTTTTCTCTTTCCACAAAACCCTTATACATACTGTGCCAAAGATGGATGTTCAAAATTTCAAGCAACGTGATGATAGCAAATTTATAACGCTAAAAATTTTGTTCATTGTAAGATTTAAGTTCTTTGTCTCTTATTATTTACTGTGCGAATAGATGCAGAATCCTTCACCGATATTGTGACTTGCGCTCTGGGTCTGCTGAAGCTACATTGAAAAAAAAGAAAACTGAAGATCTTCTGAAAATGTACGATTATTATGATTCGATTATTGCAAAAATAAGACTACTTTATTATTATTGTCGTAAATTTTTCGAAGAGATGGCTGTAATGATTTTCAGGGCGTCTAGCGATTGTCGAACTTGAAATATTGCTGAGTAAAAACATTTTAAATTTACAGATACTTTCCTCATTGAATAATGTTCTTTAAAAAAAATAATAAAAAAATAGGATGATCGGAAAATTTGAATTAAGGGATAAGGTAAGGCTTTGAAATGATCTCATAAACACATAAGCTGCTGGATTAAAAAAAAAAAAAGAAATAATAGATTTGAGCTTCACTAGGCGCTCTGTTTACAGATTCCACTTTCTGTAAAATTAATTCTAGATTTAATATACATTTGGCTATGTGCGACTCGCGAGCCGAGTTCAAAATCCATATTAAGTATTTTTCCTCTCTCTCTATCACGTATAAGTTTTTGAATATAGAAATCGCGCTGAGCTGAGTGAGTAAAAGAATCGATTGTGTTTGATTTAACATCAGGGTGGCGACTTGACCGAGGGATAAAACGGGAATTTAAAAACCGGTAATTTATAATTTAGAAAAGTGGTTTTAGATTCAAAAAGTGTTTTGGATTCAATTACTTATTTAAAAATTTAACAACTTGGTTAAAATTGAAACTAATTTATTAGCAATTAATTTTTTGAATGAAGAATCACTACCAGTAGAAAATTTTACTATTTTAATAAAAAGACATTTTTTTTCGTGAAGAATTGGATTTTTAAGAGGAAATTGAACTATTCTTTTTTTGGTTGAATATTTATTTTCTCCTTTTTTCAATTATTATTGTCTCCAATGAGCCAAATAGTAAGGTAATTTGGAAGCCTGTTTTTTAATTGTAAACATTTTTTATGCTTTTTTAGAATACAAAATTTTTTCATCCGAAAATAGATTTCTGCTCAATCTTAATTTGAAATTTTTTTTTTAAATGAAATTTTAACTTTTTGACTGAAAATTGACCCTTTTTTTACATAAAAATTCGACTATTTGTTCAAAAATATATTTACATTGTGAAAAATTCGTCTATTTTTGTAGAAAATTAATCATTTTTATGTTTGGTTGAAAATAATTTCTTCAACTGAAAATTCAACTGTTCCATTTTTAGTTAAAAATTGATTTTTTCTAGTTCAAAATTCAACCATTTCAATCATATTTGATCTTTTTTAATAGAAAATTCAACTATATTGTGGAAAAGCACATATTTTGTTAAAATCAATTTATTCATAAAAAATTATCTTTTTCTCTGAAAGTTAATCTTCTTGTCTAAAAATTATTCTTGTCGGTTGGAAAATTCAAATATTCCAGTTAAATATTTTTCATTTTAGTTAAAAATTTATCTTTAAGGTTGGAAATAAAATTACCTGGTTAAAAGTTGAACTATTTTCTTAAAATTTATTATTTTTATTTATTTTTTTAAAGTTGAGCATTCATTTTTTGATGGGACATTCAATTTTTGGTTAAAAAATTATCTTTTGCTGTTTGAAATTCTTCTTTTTTGTCTAAAATTTTATATTTTAAATTCAAATATTCGTCATCTTAGTTGAATATATCAGTCTTATTTAACAATTCATCCGTTTGGTTTAAAATTAATTTATTAAACTGAAAAATTAGGTTTTGGTTGAAAATTGATCTTTTTCCAGTAAAATTAGTTTTTCTTAGTTTGAAAATTCAACTATTTAAATAGAAGATTCATCATTTTCATTGAGTTATGTCAGAAATTAATTTTATTAACTAAGAATGTAACTATTAAATTTTTTGGTCGAAAGTTGATTCGACTATTTGGTTGAAAATTCGTTTCCTTTTATTGGAAATTCCACTACTTAATTAATCTTGCTGTTTTAAATTTAATCTTTTTGTTTGAAAATCAATCTTTTTGCTTGAAACTTCATCTTTGTGGTTGAAAATTCAAGAATTTCAGTTCATTATTAATCATTTTAGTTGACAATTAATCTTGTTGGCTAAAAATTCAACTATTCCAACTAATTTTTATAACTGGAACTTGAACTTTTCCATTTTTGTTGAAAATTTATATTTTTTAGTGGAAAATTCAAGTATTTGTTTTAAAATTCATTTTAAAAAATTCGCTTTGTTCTATTAAAGAATGTTTTAAATAAACGTGATAACTTGGAAAAATTGACCGGGAATTTGGAATCGACCACCGAATCGCCACCCTGAATATGAAACACGAATCCCCGTTATTCTTATTTATTTGCTGTTACCCGCAGCTCCTTCGCATTAGTTTCGCTACGTTAATCTACCTTTAATCTTAGACGAATTCGTTAAATGTGTGCGCTAATACGTTATCCGTTTAATTTAAACTTTATTGACAGGGAGCGGATTAGAGCCACTCTGAAATTTGCTGAAGAACGCAGTTCGGTTCTCACATACGCAGAAGCGGCGTGCGCATTTCTACTGAGAATCGACGCGCGCCTCAGATGCGCGCGCAAAAATGTGCGTGCACCTGAGAGGCGCGCGCATCAACACGTGTGCCTAGCGTGGTGGCGCACGCCTACCATTGGTCAAACCAAGCGCGCCAATTTCACAGTGGCTCCGATCTAATTATTGACGATAGGCTGGAAGTTAAACCGAAAAAAAGAGTCTCCAAAAGAAGAAATCAATGAAATTTGGCTGACGTTAATTGTTCGGTTTAGTTTCTGACGTTTAATCAAAACTATTTGGGAACTTTTGAAGCGATTCGTTGCGTCGAAAAAGTCTTTGAAGAAGGGGCATGTTAGAATTAGAAACGTAATTCTGTGTTCTGGTGTCCTACACTGCTGTTGAAAAACTTTGAGATCTACCGACGTTGTTCTCTGTTCGAGTATAGTATTTTGTAGTCAATAATTAAACTCTAGCATCCGTGATAAGACTGTAGGAGTGAAGAATTGCAAAGAAATTTGTAGTTTTTAATTGTCATTGGAGTAGAATTTTGCACACTTTGATCAACTCGTGATGAACGTTTTTATTTCTAAAATTATATTTGTGAAATTTGATTATTGAGCAACTGAATTGAATTTGCTGATCTTGTAACATTAACGATGTTAAGTATTTTAATTGTAGACGATTGTACAAAAGATTATTCATATTCGCAGCAGTACTCTAGTTTGTACGATTATTACTAGATTAAAATGCTCTCATTGTCGCTCAGTGGAACAAAAAAAAAGTTTCTGCGGACAAATCAATTTTTAGCGAACATTTCTTATTCGATTTGGACCTTCTTTTCATTTTGAGTAAAAGATTTTGAAATTGCGAAAAAATTTGTGTGTTTGGATTTTTGATTTAGCCATAAAATTATTTATTTTTTAGAAGTACCGTTTTAAAAAAGATGCTATTTGGCAATTGTTTATACAATTTCTATAAAAATATTCACAGTGTGGCTTTTTTTCAAGGAATAGAGTCTACGGTAATTAATTTTTTTTAAGAATTATGGCTTATTGAAACAAATGTTCATAAACAAATTCAGAGTTTGGCTATTTTTCAATGAAAAGGGTCAATTTTATTTGACCAAATCGACTAAGAATGTCTTTTTATGACTCTTCACTGCGATGACTTGCTATGATACTTTCCAAATTCATAAAACTTATAAATGATTAAAACCACTTTTATGTACAACAAAGTATCATAGGAAAGAGTCATCGATAAAACATTATTAGTCCATTTTATAAACAAAAATTGACCTCATTCATTAAAAAATATCTAAACCTAGAATTTGTTTGTGAATATTGTTTAATTAATTCACCCTTCTTGTAAATTTGGAAAGTATAAAAGTAAATAAAAATACAGCGTACTTGTTGAAAAATAGACCAAATCTGAAATTGTTTAAAAAGTGAATAATTCTTGTAAATCTGCAAATTATCATAGCAAACAATCATCGGAAGAACATTTTTACTTGATTCCGTAAAAAATTTAAGATTTTCGTTAAAAAATGGCTAAAATCTGAATTTGTTGGATAAATTTTTTTAATAATTGATCATTTTTGTAAATCTGCTAATTATTACATCAAAAATTCATCGGAAGGACATTCAAAGTTTTATTCCATAAAGAAATTGGACCTTTTCGTTGAAAAATGGCCAAACTCTGAATTTTTCCATGAAAATTGTTTAAATAATTAATCAATCTTATGAATTTGCAAATTATCATAGCAAAAAGTCTCATCCGAAAGACATTTTTACTTGATTCTGTAAAAAAAATTTAAGCATTTCGTTGAAAAATGGACAAACACTGAATTTGTTGAATTTTTTTAAAAATAATTTATCATTCTACTAAATCTGATAATTATCATAGCAAAAATTCATCGGAAGGATGTTTGAAGTTTTATTATGTAAAACCTTTTCCTTGAAAAATGGTCAAACTCTGAATTTTTAAATCAAAATTGTTTAAGCAATTAATAATTCTTATGAATTTACAAATTCTGATAGCAAATAGTCATCGGAAGGACATTTGTTGTTAATTTCGTAAAAAAATATGAGCCTGTTCATTAAAAAATCGTCAAACTCTGAATTTGTTAAAGAAAATTGTTCATATATTTAATCATTCTTTTGAATTTTCAAATTGTAGCAAAAAGTCATCGAAAAATATTCTTGATTACGTAAAAAAATCAACCTTTTCTTTGAAAAATGGCCAAACTCTGAAGTTTTTCATGAAAATTGTTTAAATAATTAATAATTCTTATGAATTTGTAAATTATCATAGCAAAAAGTCTCATCGGAAGGACATTTTTACTTGATTCTGTAAAAAAAATTTAAGAATTTCGTTAAAAAATGGCCAAACACTGAATTTGTTGAATTTTTAAAAAAATAATTTATCATTCTTGTAAATCTGCTAATTATCATAGCAGTTTTATTTCGTAAAGAAATTGGGCCTTTTCGTTGAAAAAGGGCCAAACTCTGAATTTTTAAATCAAAATTGTTTAAACAAATAATACTTCTTATGAATTTACAAATTCTGATACCAAAAAGTCATCGGAAGGACATTTGTTAATTCCGTGAAAAATGTAACCTTTTCGTTGGAAAATAGCCATACTATGAATTTGTTTATAAAAATTTTCATTAATTTGTTTATAAAGTAATAAATTTTTTTTTAATTGTGCTCACTTCCTGAAAATTATTTTTAGTTATTTTTTTTTTAATATTTTCGAAATTTAAAACTCTTTTATTTGAACAAAAATAGCGTCAAAATCGAATGAACAATCCAGGCTAAAAATTGATTTGTTCTCAGAACATTTTTTGATCCACTGTGCGCCTACTGTGACTGCAGTTGATAACAATGTTGATACATATCTTATTTTTAATTTGAAACAAGTACAGAAAAATTGTGTCATTCGAAAATGTTCAATTTTTTCTATCGACGAATGTTTTCGTCCTTTTTTTGTGAAGATCCGCTAATCTATTCTGTCGCTTGTGCCATAGAGAAATTGTAAGTTTCTTAAAGACAGAAACAGAATTGAACGTTTTCAACTTTTGTATCGAAATTTTTTTATTATATACAGTTCTGAGCTAAACTCACTGCCTTATTCAACTAATTGAATTTTGCTCTAAACCAAAATGGTCCGAGTCCTGAAAAAATTGCAATAGCTGTGAAAAAAAATCTAGCTTCACTGGGATTCGAACCCAGAACAACAGACGGTCTGGTTTCACTACGAGGAGTGTTAGAGCACCAGCCGGCAATCTTTAGGCATGGGTTCGAATCCCAGTGGAGATAGAAATTTTTTTCACGGCAATAAACATTTTTTTAAGGCTACAAACACTTAATTAAATAATTTTTTTTTCAAAGGTTCATTTCATTAAAGGATCATATGATAAGACGAACAAATTTCAGTAAGCTCGTTGGAAACTTTGTAAGTTTTAGATCAGTTTTGTGAAGGTACACATTGAATAGTAGTTTGAAATTTTAAGTATCTTTATTCTTAGTCTTATTTGTGCAATTCCCTACTCTTTCCGTTAAAAAAAAAATGATAACTGTTGTTTTTTTTTCTAGAGATTGTGGTAGGAAATACTAGACAATATTTATGCAAACGCTATTTAGTTCCCAGTTTGACAATTTTCATTATGATAAGAAAATGATAATTGTTGAAAAGGCCAGAAAAAATATGCTCAGATTAGTTCTACTTTGAGAAGCCCCTTTTCTGAACATAACAATACAATTTGTACCTAACGCATAACAATCGAAAAGGAAAATGATTTCTCTGCTTCGCTTGAAGCACAAAATGAATAAAAATTTGTAATAGCTAACTACTTAATAATATAATAATATTGATTATTTAAAAATAAAAATTTTGTGTTTAATTTTCTTTTTTATAGATTCATTTAAGCACTGCGTATTTAAAGAAAAAAAAGAGTATGATAAATATCTTCGCTTATTTGCAATAAACCAAATAATTAGGTTTAAGAATGAGCAGTAATCATCGAATGTAACTTTAATTGTGGTTACAACTTTTTTTAATCAGTCACAAGGTCTGAAAATTGCTTACAATTTACATTTTCAATGTGAGAATACAATTTTTTTGAATTTTTAACTTCTTAGGTTAGAAGCTGGTTATTTTATTTTTATAATAAAAACGTCAATTGGCATTCAGGTTAATATAAGTTTACTTAATGAATGTAAAATTATGAAAATAGTTGTAGAATATTTTTTAAATATATTTAACATAGATCAGATGAGAAGACTTGTTTTTTTTATATGAAAGAAATTAATAATAATAATTATTGAGCACGATAAAAAAACGCTACAAATCTGTCTCACTTATAGATTTCCTTTTTATTTATTTATTTATATTATTTCGAATGACACTCTTTGGCACAGTATCATTTGTAAAATTCTTGTAAAAATAAGACAGTTTCTGGAATCTGGATTTGGAAGTTATCAGAAATTATTACTATCAGCAGGGTACGAATATTTGGAGAAAAAAAAAAACAGTAGAGCTAGCATGTAGAAGTGATATTTACAAATTGTATCCCTAGAGCCTTGCGATGAACCACACAAAGTGAAAATTGTCCTTAAGATTCACTGGTGCATTTAGATAAGCTAATTAATTAATTAATTAGTACACCAATTAGCTCACCAATTAGAAAATATTCTACAAGAAAAATGTCCAGATGAGGCAATGTATAACAATTCTATGTCAAGAAAATAAATTAATAAACATGAAATGTGTAAGAGTCGAAATATTATTGCAAAATACTAATCCAATCCATTTTTCAATATTTTCATTGCATCATTTAAATTGAAATAATTATTTTTGACAAAAACAACTTACTCAAAATGATATATGTTGAACAAAAAATGGAATAATTATATTTTAATTTAGTTTAATTATATTTCCAAAAGATTGAAAACGAAACAAAAATACATGAATTTTCAAGAAAATATATAAATTTTCAACCATTTTCCAACTAAAAGGATTAAGTGTCTATCAAAAAAGAATTGAAAAAAATGAATTTTGCACAACATTTTGATTTTTTTAAAGGAATTTTAACTTAATAGTTAAATTTTCTGATAAAAAGTTGAATTAGCCACCAAGAAGATAAATATTTTACCACAAAAGACAAAGTTTTAACAAAATACAGTTAAATTTTTAATTTAAAAAAATACTTTTTAACAAAATAATTAAATCTTAACTACAGTAATAAATCTTCAACCAAAAAAACTAATTTTTTAATCCAATAGTTGCACTTTTGATCTAAAACATGAATTTTCTAACAAAAAAGACAATTTTTTAATTAAAAAAAATTAGTTTTTATTAAAATACATGAATTTTCAACCAAACCTTTTAATTTTTAAATAAATTTGAAATTATTAAAGGAATCTTAAACGAACAGTTTAATTTTCAACCAAAAAGGTAAATTAGTCAACAAGAAGATTAATATTCTGCCACAAAAGTCGAAATTTCAAGAAGAAAGTTTAATATTCAATTCAAAAAATTCATTTTAAACAAAAGAAAACGAATTTTCAACAAAGTAGTTACACTTTTAATTAAAATAATCAATCTTAATTTTTTTTAATCTGATTTTTTAATCCAATAGTTGCAATTTTGACCTAAAAGATTAATTTTCTAACAAAAAAAGACAATTTTCTAAGTGAAAAAATTAATTTTTAACAAAATACATGAATTTTCAACCAAATTAAAATTTATAATCGAATTTTAAACTTGCAGAATTTGTCAAGGAATTTTAAACTAACCTTTAATTTTTTAATAAAATTGGAATTATTAAAGGAATCTTAAACTAACAGTTTAATTTTCAACCAAAAAGAAAAATTAGTCACCAAGAAGACAATGTTTCGACAAAATACAGAAATTTTCAACCAAATAGTTAAAGTTTCAATTCAAAAAATTCATTTTTAAAGAAAAAAACGAATTTTCAACAAAATAGTTACACTTTTAATTAAAATAATCAATCTTAATCCAAAAAAACTGATTTTTTAATCCACTAGTTGCATTTTCGACCCTAAATATGAATTTTCTAACATAAAAAGACAAATTTTCTATTTAAAAAAAATTAATTTTCAACAAAATACATGATTTTTCAAGCAAAAGGGCGAATTAGTTATCAAGAAAATTAATACTAAACCAAAAATGGAATAGTTAAATTTTAAATTAAAATTAAATTTTCAACAAAAATACGAATATTCAATAAAATAGTTAAATATTTTAGTACGGAAATTTTTTTTAAACTAAAACAACTAATTTTAAACAAGTAAAAAATGAATTTTGATCCCAATACATGAATTTTCCACACAAAAAAGCAATATTCTACATGGATAGAAAGTTAAAAAATTAATTTGCAACACCAAAAAATTGAGTTTTCAACAAAATACTTACAATTATAAGCGAAGAAATTAATTTTCAGCCAAAAAATGAATTTTTCACAAAATTTTGATTCTTTTAAAGGAGTTTTAACTTAATAGTTAAATTTTCAGCTAAAAAGTTGAATTAGCCACGAAGAAGATTCCACCACAGAAGACAAAGGTTTAACAAAATACAGCAATTTTAAACCAAATAGTTAAATTTTTAATTTAAAAAAAAATTCTTAACAAAATACTTCAATTTTAGCTACAATAATAAATCTGCAATAAAAAAATTGATTTTTTAATCCAATAGTTGCATTTTCGACCTAAAATATGAATTTTCTAACAAAAAAAGACAATTTTCTATTTAAAAAAATTAATTTTTAACAAAATACATGGTTTTTTAAACTAAAAAGGTGAATGGAATAGTTAAACTTTCAATTAAAATTTAATTTTCAACAAAAATACGAAGATTTAATAAAATAGTTAAATATTTTAACATGGAATAATGGATTAATTTGCAAACAAAAATTTTTTTTAACCAAGAAAATTAAATTTCTATAAAAAAAACACTTTTGACAAAAAATGGAATAGTTAAATTTTCAGTTAAAAAAATTAATTTTCAATAAAAAAAATTTTCAATCAAAGAAATGAATTTTCAACCTAAAAGATGAATTTTTAACAAGATACATGAATTTTTAATTTTTAAAGGAATTTAAACCTAATAGTTAAGTTTTCACTTCAAAAATTAATTTTCAACAAAAAAAAAAATTAATTCCCAACGCAATATTTAAAACTTTACGCAAAGACATTAATTCTTACCTAAAATAATTAATCTTTAACAACAAAAATGAATTTTTAACCTATTAGGTAAACTGTGTACCAAAAAAGAAAATTTGTGTAGAAAATAGAAGAATTTTCAACAAAACAGTTAAATTTCAGTTAAAAAAATTAATTTTCAATTAAACAAGAACTCACTTTTAATCAAAAAAATTATTTTTTAACCAAAAAGATTAATTTAAGAAAATAATAGTATGGTCAACCTAAGAAATGAATTTTAACCAAAAAAGTGAATTAGTCACCAAGAAGATTAATGTGAAACCAAATATGAAATATTTAAATTTTTAATTTAAAAAATGGAATGATTAAATTTTCAGTTTAAAAAATTAATTTTCAATTACAAAATAATTCTTAACAAAATAGTTGAATTTTTAAGCAAAGAATTTATTTTTTGAATAAAATAATGAAATTTGAACCAAATAAATTAATTTTCAAACTATTATTTAAATTTTATACCAAAAAAAGAAACAATTTTCTACCAAGTAAGTCATTTTCAATTAAAAAAATGAATTTCCAACCAAAGAGCTGAATTAGTCAAGGAAAAGATTAATGTTAAACCAAACAAGGAATAGTTATATTTTCAATTTAAAAATTAAAAAAAAACAACGAATTTTCAACAAAATAGTCCAATTTTTAATCAAGGAAATTAACTTTCAACTAAAAATGTGGAATTTTGAACCAATTTTTTCAACAAAACAGTAATATTTTTGAATAAAAAAAGGAGTTTTAACTAAAATTGTGAATCACCTACAAAAAAATTAATTTTTAACATTGTAGTTCCACTTTTTACAACAACAAAATGAATTTTTTACCCAATAGTTAAATTTTCTTTACAAAGGACCAATTTTCTACATAATACATAAAAGCTTTAAAAATATATAAATTTTTAACCAAACAGATGCATTTTCAGCCAAGATTAAATTCCTATAAAAAAGATAAATTTCCGACAAAAATGTAATAGTTTACTTTTCAGTTTAAAAATTATTTTTTAATAAAAAAAACTTAATTTTCAATTTAAAAAAAGAATTTCCAGCCAAAAAGATTAATTTTCTACAAAAGAAAGATTCATTTTTAACAAAATACATGAATTTTCAACAACAAAAAAAACGAATTTTCAACAAAATATTATTTGCAATCTAATAGTTAAATTGCCAACTAAAGAAATGAATTTTGAGTCAAAAAGGTGAATTAATCACCAAAAGAAAATAATATTCTACCACAAAAGATAAATTTTCATAAAAACACAGCAATTTTCAAACAAAGAGCTAAATTTTCAACTGAAAAAGATAAATGTTAAACCAAAAATGGAATAGCCATAATTACAATTTAAAATATTAATTTGGAACGAATTTTTTTTAACAAAACAGTTATATTTTTGAATAAAAAAGGAGTTTTAACTAAAATGATGAATCACCTACAAATAAAATTAATTTTGAACATAGTAGTTTCACTTTTAACTAAGGTGAAAATGTATTTTTCTACATTTTTAAATGTCAAAAAATATTAAAAGTATAGTATGGGATAACTGCACATGCGGCGAGATATATTTTGCTAATGCATTTTTGCATTTTATTTTGCGATTAATAAAATTTCCGAATAATTAAATTCTGGATAAAGTACTAGCTATTGTGCCTGGTTATAAGGGAAACAAAAAGCAAACACCATTAAATATTCATATAATAATATTAGTTATATACAATAATTAATTAACACTATAACAATCTCCAAGACTCCTTAAAAAGTCTATAAAGTATTTCATAAATTATTAGACTTGCGCCACTTAAATTACGATTCGTCTATGAAATCTTTTCTAACTCCCATAGTTTTTAAGAAATGACTTACTTGAGGGAAGTACTGGTCAGCAACACAGTACATATCCTGCAAAAAAAAACGCTAAATTATATTTCAAATTTTTGGAAAAGGCCAAATTTGTTTTAAAAAAAAAACTTGCCTCTTTTGTACGTATTTGCAAATCGGTCATGTTTAAGGTGTGCTTGTATGGTAGCACTGCGTAATGGTGATTCAGGCTCAACATTGCGTCCAAATAATTTATTGGCAAATCTTCGACTGCCTTGTTTGACAGTGTTTTTAGAAAAATGGCATTATCCTGATGCCTGGTGCTGAAAGGCTGAAATAAGCGTCACATTTTATTAGAACAGGGTGTCCACCGATTTCCAGGAACAAAATTCCAGGTTTTCCAAATCAAGAAATCAAGTTTTTCGATGTCTCCTTTTATGTATATCAAATAATCAAACATTTTTTAATCACGATTTTCTATTGAAATCTTTTCAATTTTTGAAATCATTGTGAAATCTTTCAAAATCTTTAGGAGTGTTTTAAAAATCTTAAAATTTCTGTGAAATCCTTGAATTCTTTGAAATCTGAAATCTTTGTGGAATTCTTTTAATTCTTCATGACATCTTCATGAAATCTTTGAAATGTTCGTGAAATTTTTTTTTTATTTTCATGGAATCTAGCGAATATTTGTAAACTCTTTTTTTGTCGTTTGAAATGATTGTAATATTTTTAAATCTTCTGAAATTGACTAAAATCTTTTGAAATCCTTTGAAATTTGTTTAATTACCGAAATCTCTTTAAATCTTTATAAATTTATTGAAATTCTTGTAATATTTTTCCTATATTATTTGCATTTGTTAGAAATCACTAGAATATTTGAAATCTTTCAACATTTTCTAAAAAATGTGAACTTGTTTAAAATCCTTTGAATTTTTATAAAATCTTTTTGAAATCTGTTGAAATCCTTACGAATCCTTTGAAATATTTCTAAAATCTATTGTGTTTATTTCAAATCATTGCACTATTTAAAATCTTTGAGAAAAAATATAAATTCTCTAAAAAAATTGAAATTATTTAAAGTCTTTAAAATGTTTTGAAATATTTAAAATAAGTAGAATCTTTCAAATCTTTGTAAAATATGTAAAAATTTTCGTAAAATCTTTGAAATCCTTGAATTCTTTATGAAATATTTTGATATCTTGCTTAAATCTTTGAAATATGTGTGAAATATTTCTTCAATCTTTGTTTATGAAATATTTGGTAATTCAATTAAGATCATTAAGAGGTTTTGAAATCTTCTTAAATTTAATGAAAGCTTTTGAAATCTTCTAAAAAAATTTGAAATAATTTGAAATATTGGAAATGTTTTGAAAACTATGAAATTCTTGTATTCTTTTGAAATCTTTATGAAATCTTTGAAATATTTGTGAAATCTGTAAATATTTTGGTAAAATCTTGGAATTTTGATGTAATGTATTCTTTTTAAAATCTTTAAAATTCTTGCAATCATCTGAAAGTTTTTAAAATCTTTATGAAATTTTCGAAAGCTTTTAAAATCTTTATGAAAGTCTAATGAAATCTTTATAAAATCGTCTATATTCGTTTGAAATCGAGAAAATATTTGAAATCTTTGTGAAATCTGTAAATATTTTGGTAAACTCTTTAAAATCTGATGCAATGTACCCTTTTTAACATCTTTAAAATCCTCGAAATCGTCTGCAAGTTTTTAAAATCTTTGTGGAGTTTTTGAAAGCTTTTGAAATCTTCTAAAAAATTTTGAAATCGTTTGAAATGTTTGAAATTCTTGTCCTCTTTTGAAATCTTTGTGAAATCGTCTGTATTCGTTTGAAATCATTAAAAAAATTTGAAATCTTTGTGAAATCTGTGAAAAAATTTGAAATCCTTGAATTCTTTATGAAATATTTTGAAATATTTTTATATCTATCTTAAATCTTTGAAATATTTGTGAAATATTTCTTTTAACTTTTTTTGTGAAATATTTTGTGTTAGACTGAGATCTTCACAAGGTTTTCAAATCTTCTTAAAATTTAAAACTTTTGAAACTGTTTAAAGTCTTTGAAATCTGATGTAAGGTACCCTTTTTAAAATCTTTAAAATCCTCGCAATCATCTGCAAGTTTTTAAAATCTTTGTGGACTTTTTGAAAGATTTGAAATCGTTTGAAATGTTTGAAATGTTTTGAAAACTATGAAATTCTTGTATTCTTTTGAAATCTTTATGAAAGTTTTATGAAATCTTGGAAATATTTGTGAAATCGTGTATACTCGTTTGGAATCATTAAAATATTTGAAATTTTCGTGAAATCTGTAAAAAAATGGTAAAATCTTTGAAATCCTTGAATTCCTTATGACATCTTTTAATATCTATCTTAAATCATTGAAATATTTGTGAACTCTTTCTGAAATTTGTTGTATTTATTATAAATTATTAAAATGTTTGAAATCTGTAAAAAAAATTAGTAAAATCTTTGAAATCCTTGAATTCTTTATGAAATATTTCGAAATATTTTGATATCTTTCTTAAATCTTTGAAATGATTGTAAAATATTTCTTCAATCTTTGTTTGTGAAAAATTTTGAGTTCGATTAACAAAGAAAGCTTTGAAATCTTCTTAAATTTAATAAAAACTTTTAAAATTGTTTAAAATCTTTGAAATCTGATGTAATTTATCCTTTTTCAAAATTTTGAAATCCTCGCAATCATCTGCAATTTGAAATATTTGAAATATTTTCAAGTCTTCTAAAAAAAATTTGAAATCATTTCAAATCCTTAAAATGTTCTGATATCTTAGAAATCAAGTGATGAATTTTTGAAATTTTTAAAATCCTCGAAATCACCTATAACTTTTTAAAACTTTGTGAAATGTTTTAGAAGATTTTAAAATCCTCTAAAAAAATTGAAATTGTATAAAATCTTTAAAATGTTTTTCAAATATTTGAAATCCTTGTATTAATTTAAGATCATTATAATATTTCAAGTTTTTGTGAAATCTGTAACAATTTTGGTAAAATCTTTGAAATCATGAATTCTTTATGAAATATTTTGATATCTTTCTTCAATCTTTGAAATGTTTGTAAAATCTTTCTTCAATCTTTATTTGCGAAATATTTTGTGTTTAATTAACATCATTAGGAGGTTTTGAAATGTTCTGAAATTTAATGAAAATATTTGAAATAATTTAAAATCTTTGAAATCTGATGTAATATACCTTTTTTAAAATCTTTAAAATCCTCGCGATCATCTGCAGGTTTTTAAAATCTTTGTGGAATTTTTGAAAGCTGTTGAAATATTCTAAAAAAATTTGAAATCGTTTGAAATATTTGAAATGTTTTTAAACCTATGAAATCCGTATGTTCTTTTGAAATCTTTATGAAAGTTTTATGAAATCTGTTGAATTCTTTTTTTTTGAAATCTTTGTAATGTTTAAAAAAAATGAATTTCTTGTATTCTTTTGAATCTTTATGAAAAATGTGAACTCGTTTGAAATCATTGAATGATTTGAAACTTGACGTAATTTTTGAAATCTTTTAAATTCTGTAAATCTTTTGAAATCCTTACGAATTCTTTGAAATATTTCTAAAATCTATTTTATTTGTTTCAAATCATTGAACTATTTAAAATCTTTGTGAAAAAGTTTTAAATCCTCTAAAAATTTGAAATTATTTAAAATTTTGCAATTTTGTTGACATATTTGAAATCCTTGTATTAATTTTAAATCATTAGAATATTTCAAATCTTTGTGAAATCTGTCAAAAAATTGTCAAGTCTTTGAAATCCTTAAATCCTTTATAAAACATTTAGAATTATTTTTATATCTTTCTTAAATCTTTGAGATATTTGTGATATATTTCTTCAATCTTTGTTTCTAAAATATTTTGTATTCGGTTGAGATCATTAGGAGGCTTTGCAATCTTCTTAAATTTAATAAAAACTTTTGAAATTGTATAAAATCTTTGAAATCTGATGCAATGTACCCTTTTTAAAATCTTTAAAATCCTCGAAATCGTCTGCTAGTTTTTAAAATCTTTGTGGAATTTTTGAAAGCTTTTGAAATTTCTAAAAAAATTTGAAATCGTTTGAAATTTTTCAAATTCTTGTCCTTTTTTGAAACCTTTGTGAAATCGTCTGTATTCGTTTGAAATCATTAAAAAATTTGATATCTTTGTGAAAACTGCAAAAAAAATTTGAAATCCTTGAATTCTTTATGAATTATTTTTATATCTATCTTAAATCTTTGAAATATTTGAAATCTGTAAATATTTTGGTAAAATCTTTGAAATCTGATGTAATGTACTCTTTTAAAAATCTTTAAAATTCTTGTAATCATCTGCAACTTTTTAAAATCTTCTAAATCTTCTAAATCTTCTAAAAAATTTTAGATCGTTTGAAATCTTTGAAATGCTTTGAAAACTATGAAATTCTTATGTTCTTTTAAAATCTTTATGAAAGTTTAATGAAATCTTTGTGAAATCGTCTATATTCGTTTGAAATCGAGAAAATATTTGAAATATTTGTGAAATCTGTAAATATTTTGATAAAATCTGATGCAATCTACCCTTTTTAAAATCTTTAAAATCCTCGAAATCGTCTGCTAGTTTTCAAAATCTTTGTGGAATTTTTGAACACTTTTGAAATCTTCTAAAAAATTTTGAAATCGTTTGAAATTTTTTTATTCTTTTGAAATCTTTGTGAAATCGTCTATATTCATTTGAAATCATTAAAGTATTTGAAATCTTTGTGAAATCTGTCAAAAATTTTGTAAAATCTTTGAAATCCTTGAGTCTTTTATGAAATATTTTGATATCTTTCTTAAATCTTTGAAATGTTTGTAAAATCTTTCTTCAATCTTTATTTGTGAAATATTTTCTGTTCGATTGAGATCATTAGGAGGCTTTGAAATCTTCTTAAATTTAATAAAAACTTTTGAAATTGTTTAAAATCTTTGAAATCTGATGTAATATACCCTTTTTAAAATCTTTAAAATTCTCGCAATCATCTGCAAGTTTGTAAAATCTTTGTGGACTTTTTGAAAGCTTTTGAAATCTTTAAGAAAAATTTTTAATCGTTTGAAATCTTTGAGTTGCTTTGAAAACTATCAAATTCTTGTGTTCTTTTAAAATCTTTATGAAATCTTTGAAATCTTTGTGAAATCGTCTATATTCGTTTGAAATCGTTAAAATATTTGAAATCTTTGTGAAATCTGTAAATATTTTGGTAAAATCTGTTGCAATCTACCCTTTTTAAAATCTTTAAAATCCTCGAAATCGTCTGCTAGTTTTTAAAATCTTTGTGGAATTTTTGAACACTTTTGAAATCTTCTAAATAATTTTGAAATCGTTTGAAATTTTTGTATTCTTTTGAAATCTTTGTGAAATCGTCTATATTCATTTGAAATCATTAAAATATTTGAAATCTTTGTGAAATTTGTAAAAAAATTTGTAAAACCTTTGAAATCCTTGAAACTTTTATGAAATATTTTGAAATATTTTGATATCTTTCTTAAATCTTTAAAATGTTTGCGAAATCTTTCTTCAATCTTTATTTGTGAAATATTTTGTGTTCAATTAAGATCATTAGGAGGCTTTGAAATCTTCTTAAATTTAATGAAAACTTATGAAATTGTTTAAAATCTTTAAAGTCTGGTGTAATGTACCCCTTTTAAAATCTTTGAAATTCTTGAAATATTTTGAAATCCTTATGTAATTTTCATAAAATCCTTGAAATATTTATGAACTCTTTCTGAAATTTGTTCTATTTATTATAAATCATTAAAAAAATTTGAAATCTTGGAGTCTTCTAAAAAATTTTGAAATCATTTCAAATCCTTATAATGTTCTGATATCTTAGACATCAGGTGATGAAATTTTAAATTTAAAAAATCTTTTAAATCATCAGCAAGTTTTAAAACCTTTGTGAAATTTTTTAGAAGATTTCAAAATCTTCTAAAATAATTTGAAATTGTTCGAAATCTTTGAAATGTTTTGAAAACTATGAAACTCTTGTATTCTTTTGAAATCTTTATGAAATCTTTCAAATATTTGTAAAATTTTCTGTATTCATTTTAAACTATTCAAATGTATGTGAAAACTTTTTAAAATGTTTTTAAAATTTTGGTAAAATCTTTTAAATCCTTCAATTTTTGTCAAATGTTTTGAAATATTTTTAAATCTTTATGGAATCTTTCTTTAATCTTTTTTTGTAAAAACTTTTTTGTCCGTTTGCAAAATTGACATTTTTTTAAAGCTTCTCAAATTTCTTAAAACCTTTTAAAATTGTTTCAAACGTTTGAAACTTTCTGAAATCTTTGATATCTTTTGACATTTTTTAAATAACTGGAATATTTGAAACCTTCGTCAAATATTCTGAAATTTTCCTAAAAGAAATTCTTGAATTCTTTTGAAATCTTTGTGGATTATTTGAAATATTTGTAAAATTATTAAAATCCTTGAAACCTTCTGAAAGTTTTAAAATCTTTGTGAAATGTTTAAAATCTTTGTAAAATATTTGAAATCTTTTGAAAACCTTCTAAACTAATTTGACTTCATTAGAATATTTTTAATCTCAGTGAAAGCTTTTGAAACTTTCTAACAAAAATGTGAACTCATTTAAAATCCTCAAAATTCTTGAATTCTTTTAAAATCATAATAGATTGAGATATTGGAAATCTTTTGAAATATTCTAAAAGTTTTTAAATTATTTAAATTCTTTTGACATCTCCATAAAATTTTGATGGAACCTTTCTTAAATATTTTGTATTCATTTGAAATTATTTAAATATTTGAAATGTGAAATCATTTTAAATCTTTGAAATCTAAAAACTTAAAATTCTTATTTGCTATTCCCTTTTTAAAATATTTAAAATCCTTCAAATCTTCTGAAAGTTTAAAAATCTTTGTGAAATATTTGTGAAATTTTTTGAAAATCTTCTAAACAAATTTGACGTCATTAAAATATTTTTAAATATTATATAATACGTGAAATATTTTTAAATTTTGGTAAAATCTTTGAAATGCTTGCAATCTTTATGAAATGTTTTTAAATATTTGTGGAATCTTCGAAATCAGTGTTTTGAAATTCTTTGAAATCATTGTGAAATATTATTTATTTTTAATAACATCTTTCTGAAATGTTGCGAAACATTTATAAAATCTTCTAAATCTTTGTGAAATCTTTGGGAAATCTTTGGTAATCTTCTAAACAAATTTGAAATCGGTTAAAATCTTTAAAATGTTTTGAAATCCTCATGCATTCCTAAAATTTTTTGTGAAATCTTTTTTATTCATTTAAAAGCATTAAAATATTTTTAAAAATTTATGAAATATTTTTAAATCTTCTTTGGTTCAAAACTCATATTTCTTAGGATGAAGATTCAATAATTTTGGTAGAAAGTTCATATTTTTTGGTTGAAAATTCAATAATTTTGATAAAAAGTTCATATTTTCGGGTTGAAAGCTCCACTTTTTTGCAGAACATTCGTTTTTTGGATTAGAGATGGAACATTTTGGGTGAATTTTTTTTCTTTTTTGGCTGCAAAACTTTTTTTCGTTAAAACTTTAACTATTTTCTTCAAAATTTATTTTCTACTGAAAATTAAACTATATTCTATTTGTGGTTTAAAATTCAATTATTTGTTTAGAAGCCAATTCTATTTTTGAGGATTTATCATTTTATTTAAAAATTAATTTTTTTGGTTTAAAAATGGTCGTTTTGGGTTAAAAATTCAATCACTTTGGTAGAAATTTCATATTTTTCAATTGAAAATTCAATTTTTTGTAAGTAATTGATATTTTCGGGTCGAAAACTACACTGTTTTGCAGGAATATGGACTTTGGCTAGAAAATTTAACCTTTTGAATGAGATTTTTTTCTGTATTGGCTGAAAAATCTTGTTTGTTTGAGGATTTAACTATTCTATTTTAGGTTAAATATTACTATTTCAATTATTTATTAAAAATTTATCTTGTTTAGATGGAAATTGATGTATTTTATAGGAAATTGGTATTTTTTAATAGAAAAATCATATTTTGGGTTGAAAATTCAACTATTTGGTAAAAATTAATTTTTTTTTATTGAAGGTTCATCATTTTAGTTCAAAATGCACTTCTTTAGTTAAAGACTCGTCTAGTTTAAGTTGAGACTTCAATTATTTTGGTAGAATGTTCAAATTTTTGGGTTGAAAATTCAATTTTTTTTTGTTAAAATTTATATTTTTGGGTTGAAAACTCTCCTGTTTTTCAGGAAATTTTTTGCTGTCTTGAAAATGTAACCCTTTGGACATTTTATTCTTTATTGACTGAAAAAACGTTTTTGGTTGAAAATTTTTTGTTGTGTACTAAATTAGTCTATTTTGGATTAAATACTATATTTGGTTAAAAAAAATTTTGTTGTTGTTCAGAATTTGGTTCAAAATTTGTCTTTTTTGAGTTAAAAATTAAATCACTTTGGCAGAAAGGTCATATTTTTTGGTTCAAAATTCAATTTTTTTCCTTAAAAAATGCTATTTTTGGGTTATTGGCTAAAAAATATATTTTGGTTCCAAATTTAACTCTTTTCTTCAAAACAAATTTTTTTCTTCATGGAAATTTATTTTTTTACGGGTTGAAATTTCAGGTTAAAAATTCCACTGTTTTGCAGAAAATTGTTTTTCTATGGCTTGAAAATTTAACTTAGTATGATATTTTTTTTCTTTATTGAAAATTTGTGTTGAAAATTTATTTTTATTGGTGAAAATTTATTTGTTTATTGAAAATTGAACTATTCTTTTTTTGGTAGAAAAATGTATCTTTTTTTAGCTGAAAATTAATTTCTTTCGTTCAAAACTCGTCTTTCATGGGTTGAAGAATGGAAAATTCAATCATTTTGGTAGAAGGTTCATAATTTTTGAGTTGAAAATTCAATTTTATGTTAGAAATTGATATTTTCGGGTTAAAAACTCCACTGCTTTTCAGGTAATTGGTTTTTGGGCTTGAAAATTTATCATTCTGGATTAAAATAATTTTTCTTTATTCGCTGAAAATTCTTTTTAGGTTGAAAAGATAACTCTTTTGTCATAAATTCCTCAATTTGGTATAACAACTAGTCTCTTTTGTATGCGGAATCGACTAATTTGTTGAAAATTCGATTTTTTTTCTTTAATTCGACCGTCTTTTTATACACAAAAAAAACTATTTTTTTTGTTTTGTTGAAAATTACATTTTTTCCTTTTATGGCTGCAAAATTTTTTTTGGTTTTAATTGTTACTGAAAATTCAACTACATTCTATTTTTGGTTAAAAATTCAATTATTTGGTTAAAAGTCAATTCCTTTTTTTAAAGATTTATCATTTTATTTAAAAATTAATTTCTTTGGTTCAAAAATTGTCTTTTTTAGATTAAAAATTTAATCACTTTGGTTTGAAATTCAATTTTTTTTAAATGGATATTTTTGGGCGGAAAACTCCACTATTCTGCGGTGAATTTTTTTTTGACATAATTTAACCTTTTCGATGAGATTTTTTTTCTTTATTGGCTGAAATATCTTTTTTGTTTGCAAATTCAATTCTTTTATTGAAAAATAATTTTCTTTAAATTTATTTTTTTACGGGTTGAATCTTTCGATTGAAAACGCCACTGTTTTGTAGACAATTGTTTTTCTTTGGCTTGAAAATTTAAACTTTTGGATCATACTTTTTTTCTTTATTGACTGAAAAATATTTTTATGTTTGGAAATTTAACTCTTTTGCTGAAAATTTATTTGTTTACTAAAAATTGAACCATTCTATTCAGGGTTGAAACTGTATCTTTTTTTAGTTGAAAAATCATTTCTTGCGTCAAAAACTCATCTTTCATGGGTTAAAGCGTTGAAAATTCAATTATTTTGATAAAAAGTTCATATTTTTGAGTTGAAAATTCAATTTGTTGTTAGTAATTGATATTTTCGGGTCGAAAACTACACTGTTTTGCAGGAATATGGATTTTGGCTAGAAAATTTAACCTTTTTAATGAGATTTTTTTCTGTATTGGCTGAAAAATCTTGTTTGTTTGAGGATTTAACTATTCTATTTTAGGTTAAATATTACTATTTTTTGGTTGAAAATATATATTTCTAATAAAAAATTGAGCTATTCAATTATTTATTTAAAATGTATCTTCTTTAGTTGGAAATTCATGTACTTTGTAGAAAATTAGTATTTTTTGATAGAAAAATCATATTTTGGCTTGAAAATTTAACTATTTGGTAAAAATTAATTTTTTTTATTTGAAAATTTATTTTCTAAATGACAATTAAAGTATTCTATTTTTGGTTCAAAATTGGTCTTTGAGGTCGAAAATTCATCTTTTGGGTGGAAAATTGAACAATATTTGGTTAAAAACAACTTTGTTCTTGTTCAGAATTTGGTTCAAAATTCGTCTTTCTTGGGTTAAAAATTAAATCACTTTGGTAGAAAGGTCATATTTTTTTCTACAAAATTCAATTTTTTTCTTAAAAATTACTATTTTCGGGTTATTGGCTAAAAAATCTATTTTGGTTCCAAATTTAACTCTTTTCTACAAAAATAATTTTTTTATGATGAAAATTTATTTTTTTACGAGATGAAATTGCAGGTTGAAAACTCCACTGTTTTGCAGAAAATTGTTTTTCTTTGGCTTGAAAATTTAAGTTAGGATGAATTTTTTTTTCCTTATTGAAAATTTGTGTTTAAAATTTATCTTTTTTTAGTTGAAAATTCATTTCTCTCGTTAAAACTGATGTTTTATGGGTTGAAGAGTTTAAAATCCAATCATTTTGGTAGAAGGTTCATAATTTTTGAGTTGTAAATTCAATTTTATGCTAGAAATTTGTATTTTCGGGATAAAAACTTCACTGTTTGTCAAATAATTGGTTTTTTGGCTTGAAAATTTATCATTCTGGATTAAAATAATTTTTCTTTATTCGCTGAAAATTCTTTTTAGGTTGAAAAGATAACTCTTTTGTCATAAATTCCTCAATTTGGTATAACAACTAGTCTCTTTTGTATGCGGAATCGACTAATTTGTTAAAAATTCGAATTTTTTTGTTTAATTCGACCGTTTTTTATACAAAAAAATGATTTTTTTGTTTTATTGAAATAACAATTATTAATCTATCTGAAATAGTGTCTTTACTTTTCTATTATTTTATTTAATAGATACTACGAATTATAAAAATTTCGTATCAATATTAATTGCGCGCCCAGCACTCGTTTTTTTTTCTAGTTAATATTTAAAAATGTCCTTACCTCTTCATACCACAATGCGCTTACAAAATCATTAGCGTAAGTAGCAAGTTGTTCGAATTCTCTTGCAAATTTCTTCTGCGCTTTCAACTTTCGCAGACGCTCAGTATTTTTTCGATATCTGAAAAAAAAACTTTCTCTTAAAAATATTCCAAAGTTAGATCTAAGTGTTAAAAAACAAAGAAAATCATACTGCAATGAATAAAAATAGACTTACTCTAATAAAAGCGAGCATACTTTCGATAAAATTAAAATGCATCTGGAAGTTATGCCACTATAAATCACAGCCGGCGGTGCAAATGTCCACAAATCCATATTATAATGATTTTCTAGAAGGATCATCTAGTGAAGGAAAAAAATATTTAAGATTGTTTCAAGAATCCTAAATAATTTTTAATAGTATCTCAAGCTTTTTCCAGATATAAATTTTCATAGTTTTCGTAGTTTATTATAAATAATTTTTTATTTCAGATACTAAGGATTCAATTAGTATGTTTATTTATAAAGAAAATGAATCATCCCTTGAATTTATCTTTAAAGTCCATCAATTTGAATAATAATTCAAACAAATTTTTACTTTATTTTCTTACACTTAAAATTGAGTTCATATTTAGATAAAATGTTGTGGGTATTATCAATTCAAACTGGTCCAAATTTCTAATCTTTAAGTAAAAATATTGCATTTTCAACAAGATAGATGAACTTTTGTCCAAATAGTTGAATTTTCAACAACAACAAAATATATTTCTACGAAAAAAATACGATTTTCAAAAAAGTACATGAATATTTAATCAAATAGTTGAATGTTGAACTGAAAAAGCTCAATTTTCAACCAAACATGGAATACTTAAATTTTTAGTTAATAAAATTAATTTTCCACCAAAACGAAAAACGAATTTTTAACCATTCATTTGAATATTGAAGTAAAAAAAGTTTCACCGAAACAGTAGAATTTTAAGATAAGAAAAATAAATTTTTAATGAAAAATTGAATAGTTATATTTTTAATTTAAAAAATTCATTTTCAACTAAACTGATGAATATTGAACTAAAATGATAAAAGTTCAACTTTAATAGTAAAATTTTAAACAAAAAAGATGAAATCGCAACCCAAAAGATAAATTTCTTCTAAAAATGAAGAGTTTTCAACAAAATAGTTAAAATTTTCTTTGAAATCTAATGAAAATAATGAATTTTAAACAAAATATTTCATTTTTTAACTAAGGCGATGAATTTTTAACTAAAATTATAAATCTTCAATAGGAATAGTTAAATTTTGAACAATAAAAATAAATTTCTAGCCAAAAAACAAAGTTTAAAGAAAATAGTTAAAGTTTCAAATAGAATATTTGGACTTTTTAGTAAACAAATTAATTTTCAACCAAATTAAAAATTTATTTTTAACAAAATAGCTCATTTTTAACTAAAAAGACAAAATATTTAAAGGGAATGGTTACATTTTCAGTTTGAAACATTATTTTCAACCAAAAACCAAATTTCCAACAAAATAGCTAATTTTTAAACGAAAGTGATGAATTTTTAACTAATATGATGTAATATTTAACTAAAATAGTTAAATTTTTAGTTAACAAATTAGTTTTAAACCAAAGAAAAAACAAGTTTATAGCACACTGGCTGTTTTTCAACTAAAGAAATGAGTTTTAAATTTAAATGATTATTATTATTAATAATAATCATTTAAATTGAAAATTCATGATGAAATATTTACTCAGAATAGTTACACTTTTAGTTTTAAAATTTTTAATTTTTTAATCAAAAAGTTAATTTTAAACAAAATAGCTTATTTTCTAATGAAAAAAATGGATTTATAATTCAGATGATGGAACATTCAACTGAAATAGTTACTTCTTCAGTTTAAACAAAAAAATAATTTTAAACCAAAAAAAAAGACAAAACAAATCTTCAACCAATTAATTACAGTTTTTTCCAAAAGAGAAGTCTGAAAAAATCAGTAGTTGATATTTCAACAAAATTCGAATAAAAAAGTTTAAATTTCAACTAAGTAATTAAATTTGCATTCCAAAAAATATTAATTATAAATAAAAAATGTAGTAAAAATTTAGAAAAAAGACTTTTCTGTCACGAGAAAAAAAAATTGCAAAAAAACTGTTAAATTTTCAAGCAAAAAGATTCATTTTTAACTGCGGAGAATAATTTTCTATGAAAAATAACAAATTTTCTAACAGATACTCGAATTTGCAACTTAAAACGATAGCTTTTTTTAACAAAAAATAGAACAGTTAAATTTGTAATTGAAATAATTTCAAACAAACTTTTAAAAACAATAAAATAGTTAAATACAAGGGTGGCCTTTTTAATTGAAGAAAAAAATTCCCCAAGCTGAACATTTTTCCATTTAAAGTAATAAAAAATAAACAACAAATGAAAGCATTCAAAGTGGAACTCTTGAATTTTAAACCTTTAAAATTGAAGTTTAAAAGTTTTTCAATTAAAAATCTTGAACAATTTTAAATGAACTGCAGATACACTGAAAAATTAAGAATTTTTAACTTTAATAAATTAGAAGGTTCAAAGATTCAGATTAGGTTCCACAAATATAAATCCACGTTAACATTTTTAATAATCTAAAATTAAGTAAGTAATTTTAAGCTAGAAACATTAAAAATTGAAAAATTTAAATTTTGTTTAACTTAACAGCTCTTAAATTAAGAGTTAAATTATTTTCATTCTAAATAGTTTTCGCATCCTTGAGAAGCATTCAAATTTTATTTGAAAATCTTGAGATATCTAGAAGTTGTTTAAAATTTGTTCAAATTTCAAATTATTTTTGAAATTTTTTCAGAACTTCTAAATATCTTTTAAAAAGAATTAAATTTTTCCTACAAATTTGAGAAAATCCAACAAATTTTTAGAAAAAATTCTTTAAAGTTTGGATTTATCAATAAAAATTGAACAATTATTATTTGTAGACAAAATTGGTGTAATTTTCCTAGACCTTTACAAGTTTTATGTTAAAAAGATTCAAAATTATTTTCGAACTTGAAAAGATTTTAACTAATTTAAAACAAAATATAGAATTTTGCAGATTGCGAAAAAAAAATTTAAAGGCTTCTCAAGAGCTGTGAAAGTCTTTAAAAGAACAAAAAGATTTTCTTAAGATTTCTAGAAAAATTAAAAAAGATTTTTCCTTTCGAAAAATCATTTTAACAGAATATTTAAAAAGATTTTAACAGATTTCCAAAAATTTCAAAAAAGACCTGCAAGATTTTAAGGGTTTTTTTAATCTGCAGGATTTTCTAAAAAGTTTAGGAAAAACTAGATTCATTTTAAAATATATTAAGAAGTTCTGGAACAAAAGTTTGCCCAAACTTTGTATAAATTACTTGAAATCATTTCAAGCTTTAAATTAATTATGAACCTTTTTAAAACTTCTAAATATCTACTAAAATTACTCAAATTTTTTCTACAAATAATAAGTATTCAATTGTTATTTATAAATCAAAATTTAAAAATTTTACTTACCAATTAAACATTTTTTAAATAAAACAATTAAAATTTTAACGTCAAAAGTTTAAAAAATCTTCGAAATTTTAACGATTAAAAGCTTATGATTGCAATTTACTCGCTTCACAAAACAGTCAAATATTGTTTATTATTAAATAATTATTCTTTTTCTTAATTGAAAAATTTCAACAAATAATTATTAATTATAATTAATAAAAAGTCTTTAATTACGAACATATTATTATGAAGTTATTCTGAAGTTAAAAATAGTTTATGATTTATAATTTTGAACAGAATAATAATAAAATATTTAATAATATAAAGAAAAAATTATTTATTTATTTATTTACATTTACAGCTGATACAATAAAAATTTTTTTCTCAAAAATTTTTCAGCTTCAAATGCTTTTAATTTTTAATTCTTTAAGTCTTCAAGACTGCATTTTAAAATTTATTAAATAAAAAATGTACACTTACAAATAAGAATCTAAAATGGAAAATTTTTGAAGTAAAAGATTTTCGAATTGCCCATTGTAAACTGAAAGATATTATAATTGAAAAAGATATCAACTCAACTAATTATTTAAAAAAATGTTACATTTTCAGTTTAAAAAATGAATTTCGAATCAAAAACAATTTTTCAACAAAATAGTTAAAGTTTCTACTGGAAAAGTTAAATTTTCTGTGCAAAAAAAAATTGATTTTCAGTTAAAGAAAGAATGAATTTTCAACAAAATAGTTCATTTTTCAACAAAAGTGAAGAATTTTAAACTAAAATTATGAATCTTTAATAGGAATAGTTAAATTCTAAACCAAAAAGATTAATTTTAAACCAAAAATATAAATTTTAAACTCAAATGAGTTGAATTTTTAGTAAACAAATTAATTTTCAGCCAAAGAAAAACCAAATTTTTAACAAAATAGCTCATTTTTCAACAAAATAGATGAATTTAAAATTTAAATGATGGAACATTCACTTAGGATAATTACATTTTTAGTTTAAAAATTAACTTTTAACCAAAAAACATAAATTAAAAAAAAAAGTTTCAACTGAAACAGTTAAATTTTCGGAAAAAAATTCATGTTCAGCCAAAAAAACAAACGAATTTTTAAGAAGCTCATTTGTCAACTAAAGAGATGAATTTTTATGCCTAATTTTTAAAAAACCTTTAATTTTTTCAGCCTAGAAAATTAATTTTCAGTCAAAAAAACAATTTTTAACAAAATAGTTATAGTTTCAACTGGAATACTTAAATTTTCAGTAAACAAAATAATTTTAAACAAAAGAAAAAACGAGTTTTTAACAAAACAATTATTCTGTTTCTTACTTTCCAAATTTCAAATTAAATGGTATAAAAATTCAATAGTTTAGACTAAAATAATGTATTAAATTTAATAAAAGCATTTAATTACAAAAATATTATTATGAAGTTATTTTTAAGTTCAAAATATTTTATAAAGTTTCAATCGCACATTTACATTTTTTTAATGGCTAAGACTTTCGAATAGAAAAAGTTACAATCTGGAGATTCTTAAATTTTGAACGGATTTAGAATCATTTTGCCCAATCAATTATTGTTCAGTTTTTAATACTTAAAGTACATATTTATTTTAAAAATGATTTATTTATTTATATTCACATTTGATCACATAAAACTGTTGTTAACAAAAAATTTCAACTTTAAACGCTTTTTATTTTTAATTGTTCAATTCTTTAAGACTGCATTTTAAAATTATATTTAAAAAATTTAAGCTTACAAATAAAAATCTAAATTGGAAAATATTTAAAGTAAAAGATTTTTGAATTACCAATCTAACTTGGACAAATTTTTCTTCTGAAAATTTCTAAAAATCACTGTAAAAAAATAAATTTACTGTAATATAAAGCTACTTTTACAAATAATCTTTTTTTTTTTTAATCCAAGTTTTTCACGTTTTCCAGACAAATAAAAAATATAAACCCCTCTAATAAATTAGGAATTTTTGGCTATATACCTGTTCGTAAAAGCTTAATGCTTCAGCCATCAAAAGTGAAGAATGTGAGTGTATATTGAGCCCAGTTACAATAAGATGCTGAGCGAATTTTGCAACAACTGGTACAATTTCGTTTAGGTTTATTGTTGACCTTTGACCTAAGAAAGGAGATGCACTACTTTCTGGATGACTCCCGACAATGCTGTTGACAAACTGTTCAAAAATAGTATTTTAGTCGAGAGTGT
The DNA here is from genome assembly GCA_010014905.2 of Druon quercuslanigerum. NCBI lineage: Eukaryota > Metazoa > Arthropoda > Insecta > Hymenoptera > Cynipidae > Druon > Druon quercuslanigerum. The sequence goes on from JAAAKG020045420.1 coordinate 32,015, forward strand.
CAAATGAACAAGAATCTAATTATTTATTAAATGTATTATTTTAATTAAAACGAGACCTACCAAATTTAGTAAGAGCAAACGTAAAGTTTTTATTATTTCGCACTTTTCTTGCAGCGAGGATTCTTTAAACATCAATCGCAAATGTTGAAGAACAAGTTCCTGCAGCTCTAAAACTATAATTTATTGAAAATAATAATTTTCATATTAATTTTTCTATCTACATGGTCTAGAATCAATAGATTTTCAATATTGCTTTTCATCACAATTTTAAAAATCAATATTAAAAAAAAGAATATAATTTTTGAAAATAGGAACTAAGTATTCGGTAATACAGGCCTCGTACTCATTTTAAATTCAGAAAAGATTTCAAGTTTTCTTATGGAACTTCAACAAATTTCCAGCATTTTCCAAAAGATTTTAGGGATTAAAATTTTTATATTGATCTAAAATATTTTAGGGTATTTTGCAAAATTCCAAGAAATTTCAAGAGATTTACAAAATTTAAATGTATTTTAAAATGCTATAAAAAATATCAAAGAGTTTCACATATTGTAAGGGATTTTAGAGAGTAAATGAATTGCAATTTTAAGGGATTTTAAGGAATTTTAAAAGAAATTAAAGTTTTAGAATGCTCTACGGGATTTCAAATTTTTTAGAATGAATTTCACAAGATTTAAGGAATGTTTAAATTTGCAATTGATTTTAAAGATTTTAGTCTTTTTTGTAAGATTTCAAGGAATTTAAAGAGATTTCAATAATTTACATGTTTCCTTAATACGTATCAAAGGATTTCAAATATTTCAAGTGACTTTAGGGAGTAAATGAAATTAAATTAAATTTAAGAGATTTCTACCAATTTCGTATGATTTTATGGGCTCTCATAAAGGAATTTTTGATTTTATGGGCTCTCATAAAGGAATTTTTACCAATTTTAAATGATTTTCAAGATTTTAAGGTATTTTACAAGATTCCAAGAACTTAAAAAAATGTGAAATTATTTCAAATCTTTGAAATCCTTGTACAATTGTTTGTACTCATTTGAAATCCTTAAAATATTTGGCATTTTTTGTTGAAACCTGTAAACATTTTGGTTAAATCTTTGAAATCCTTGAATTCTTTGTGAAACTTTTTGAAATCTTTTTCATATCTTTTGATATATTTCTGGAATCTTTCTTCAATCTTTATTTGTAAAATATTTTGTGTCCGTTTGAGATTATTTAAATGTTTTGAAATCTTTTTCAATTTATGTAGAACTTTTGAAATCGTGTAAAATCCTTGAAAACTTACGTAATGTACCCTTTTTGAAATCTTTGAAATTCTTAAAATATATTTTAATCCTTATGAAATTTTCTTAAAATCTTTGAAATATTAGTGAAATATTTCTCAAATCTGCTACATTCGTTTCAAATTATTGAAATAGTTGTGGAAACTTTTAAAATTCTCTAAAAAAATTGAAATTATTTTAAATCTTTGAAATGTTTTCAAATCTTCGAAATCTGGTGTACTGCATCCTTTTTAAATATTTGAGTTTCTTGTTATAAAATCTTTGAAACATTTTTTAAATCTTATGGAATCTTCTAATAAATTTTGAAATTATTTCAAATCCTCGAAATCTTATGAAAGACTTAAAATCTTTGTGGAATTTTTGAAAGCTTTTTAAATCTTCTAAAAAATTTTGAAATCGTTCGAAATCTTTGAAAAGTTTTGAAAACTATGAAATTCTTGTATTAATATTTTAAATATTTTTTAAAGCTTCTGTATTTAATTTAAATTATTTGAATATTGGTGAAACCTTTTGAAATTTTAATGTAAAAATTTGGTAAAATCTTTGAAATGCTTAAAATCTTTGTAAAAAATTTTGAAATATTTTTAAATCTCTATGAAATCTTTTAAATATTTGTGAAATCTGTTTTTAATAGTTGTTTGAAATCTTTTCAAATTTATTGAAAACTCTTGAAATTGTTTAAAACCCTTGAAATCTGGTGTAATGTACCCTCATTTAAATCTTTGAAATAATTCTGAAATCTATTGTATTCGTTTCAAATCATTAAAATATTTGAAAGCTTTGCCAAAAATTTTGAAATACTGTAAAAAAAGTGAAATTATTTCAAATCTATTTGAAATCGCTAAAATATTTGAAATCTTTGTGAAATCTTTCGAAGCTTAGGTAAAATCTTTGAAATCCTTGAAGTCTTTATGAAATATTTTGAATACTTTCTGAAATCATTTAATATTTGTGAAATCTTTTTTTAATCTTTATTTCTGAACTATTTTGTGTCCTTTTGAGATCATTAAAATCTTTGAAATATTCGCGAAATCTTTCAGAAATGTATTGTATTTGCTTCAAATCATTAAAATATTTGAAATCTGTGTGAAATATTCTTAAAAAAAAATTTTAATCGTTTCAAATACTTAAAATGTTTATTACCCATTTTAAAATCTTTAAAATCCTCGAAATCTTCTGAAAGTTTTAAAATCGTTGTGAAATTTTGTAAAGCTTTTGAAATCTTCTAAAACAATATAAAATTGTTTAAAATCTTTGCAAATCTTGTATTCTTTTCAAACCTTTTATGACATTTTTACGAATTCTTTGAAATAATTGTTACATTTTCTGTATTCATTTTAAATTATTAAAATATTTGTGAAACCTTTTGTAAAAAAAAATTTTAATCGTTTCAAATACTTAAAATGTTTACTATAAACTTTAAAAAAATATTAGATTGTTTGAAATATTTGAAATGCTTGTATTCTTTTCAAATCTTTTATGAAATTTTTACGAATTCTTTGAAATGATTCTTTGAATTATTTGAAACTCTGACGTAATTTTTGAAAATCTGTTTGAAATATTTTAAATCCTGGAAATCTTTTGAAATCCTTATAAATCCTTTGAAATATTGATGAAATTTTTAAAATATTTGTTTCAAATCATTGAACTATTTGAAATCTTTGTGAAACATTTTTAAATCCTCTAAAAAATTGGAATTATTTAAAATCTTTAAAATGTTTTTAAATATTTGAAAAATTTGTATTAATTTGGAATCATTAGAATATTTGAAATCTGTGTGACATCTGTAAAAATGTTGGTATAATCTTTGAAATCTTTGAATTCTTTTTGAAATATTTTGAAATCTTTTGATATCTTTCTGAAATCTTTCTGGAATCTTTCTTCAATCTTTATTTGTACAATATTTTGTGTTCGTTTGAGATCTTTTAAATGTTTTGAAATCTTCTCAAATTTATTGAAGACTTTTGAAACTGTTTAAAATCTTTAAAATCTTTCAAATAATTAATTTAATCTTTAAATTTTTGAAATCTGTTGAAATCCTTACGAATTCTTTGAAATATTTATTAAGTATTTCTCGTAACTATTATATTAATTTCAAATCTTTAAAATTCTTGTATTGAAATATTTGTGAAATCTGTAAAAATGTTGTTCAAATCATTGAAATCCTTGAATTCTTTGTGAAATATTTTATGTTCGTTTGAGATCAATAAAATGTTTTGAAATCTTCTTAAATTTAATAAAGACTTTTGAAATTATTTAAAATTTTTGGAATCTAGTGTACCTTTTTTGAAATCTTTTAAATTCTTGACATATTTTTAAATCCGTATGAAATTTTTATAAAATATTTAAAATATTTTTGAAATCTTTCTGAAATCTGTTTTTTTTTTAATCGCTCCAAATACTTGAAATATTGACTGACTATACCCATTTAAAAACTTTTAAATCCTCGAAATCTTCTGAAAGTTTTAAAATCTTTATGAAATTTTGTAAAGCTTTTGAAATCTTCTAAAACAATATGAAATTGTTTGAAATCTTTGCAAATCTTGTATTCTTTTCAAACCTTTTATGACATTTTTACGAATTCTTTGAAATAATTGTTAAATTTTCCGTATTCATGTTAAAACATTAAAATATTTGTGAAACTTTTTGAAATCTTTCAAAATCTTTAAAAATCTTTTTAAAATATTTTGAAATCTTTTCATATCTTTCTGAAATCTTTGAATAATTTGTGAAATCTTTCTTCAATCTTTGTTTGTGAAATATTTTCTTTTCCTTTAAATCATTAAGATGTTCTTAAATCTTCTCAAATTTATCAAAGAATTTTGACATTGTTTAAAATCTTTGAAATCTGGTTTAATGTACCCTTTTTGAAATCTTTGAAAAACTTTCAATCCTTTGAAATCTTTACGGATTTTTTGAAATATTTCTGAAATCTTTCAGGAATCTATTTTATTCGTTTTAAATCATTGAAATATTTGAAATCTTTGTGAAAACTTTTGAAATACTCTAAAAAAATGTGAAATTATTTAAAATCTTTGGAATTCTTGTACTCTTTCGAAATCTTCATGATCTTTTTATGAAATCTTTGAAATCTTTGTGAAATCTGTGAAATGTTGGTAAAATCTTTGAAATTCTTGAATTCTTTGTGAAGTATTTTATGCTCGTTTGAGATAATTAAGACGTTTTGAAATCTTCTTTAATTTAATAAAAACTTGAAATTGTTTAAAATCTTTGAAATCTGGTGTAACATTTTTAAAATCTTTTAAATTATCGAAATATTTTTAAATCCTTATGAAACTTTCATACAATATTTAAAATATTTTTTGAAATCTTTCTGAAATCTGCTTTTTCGAAATCGTTTCAAATACTTAAAATATTTACTGTACCCATTTAAAAAAATTTTTAATCCTCGATATCTTCTGAAAGTTGTAAAATCTTTGTCAAATTTTGTAAAGCTTTTGAAATTTTCTAAAACAATATGAAGTCGTTGGAAATCTTTGAAAATCTTGTATTCTTTTCAAACCTTTTACGACATTTTTATGAAATGTCTGTGAAATTTATTGAAAACTTTTGAAATTATTTAAAATAATTGAAATATTGAATAATGTACCCTCTTTGAAATCTTTGAAATCATTGAAATTCTTGAAATCTATTGAAATCCATACGAATTCTATGAAATATTTGTGAAATCTTTTGTATTCCTTTAGAATCATTAAAATATTTTAAATCTTTTAAAATCTTTAAAGACATTTTAAAATCGTTTAAAATCTCTGAAAAGTTCTGAAATCTTTGAAATATAATGAAATATTTTGGAATGACCCTTTTGAAATCTGCCGTATACTAAAAAAAAGCGAGTGGCCAACCTTTCGAAAAAACCGTCTTCTAAACATTTTAATAAAATAACTGTTTAAAAAGCAAAAAAAAGATCAAATTCAAAATCCCCGTGAAAAATTCAAGGAGATTTCCAGATTTTTTCAAGGTTTTCAAAAAATTCGAGGAGAATTCCAAGTTTTTAAGGTCTTCAAGGTCGCTAAACACCTTTTTTTTTGTCAAAATAGTAGCAAAATAGTGTCCTGTGTAATAGTAAATAAAAATATTTAGTGATACGAACCCGAAGTTGATAAAGAAGTCCATTGTAAAAGGGCAAGAAGTTTTGGGTGATGTTCTCCTGTGCTACAAGCTAAATATTCATCTAGGAAACGACTGACCACGGGAATTCCGTGTTGAACGTAGCACAGAAAATCGTAAGTCATATCAAGCAATTTATCCAGTTCTTCACGAGAATACCTTCCAGGCTCGATTAAAAAAGCTGCAAAATTATTCAAATATTATTTTACTTTTTTATTTGTAATAAATGTAGGTATTTTCAGATATCAGAAAAAATAGATTTTCTAGGATCTTAAGAATTAAACTATTATAACTGATGTCATTTCAAATAAAAAACATTACTTTTTATATAAAAAAAATTTTAATTCACAAGAGAAAAAACTATTAATGTAAACCATGTTCTTTGCCATTGAATTTTTTCTGACCTTCGCTTCTTACCAATTTTTGAAAAATCATTAAATCTTAATAAATGACAGCTTATTTTTCAGGCAAAACATTCTCTACAACTTTACTGTTTCCAATTTTTTCAATAAATAAATAATCTTAAAATATAATTATTAAAAAAAATTGTTTGTTAAAAAAAATTCTTTTAACGATTTAGAGCCATAGAAGAAGCCGTTATTTATTAAAGTGCAATAATTTTTTAAAAATTGGTAAGAAGCAGTGGGCAGAAAAAATTAAATTGAAAAATTATGGTTAAAATTATTTTTTTTTTATGAACTGTAATATTTTTCATAAAAAATAATGTTTTTTATTCAGAATGACATCAGTTAAAATATTTTGATTCTTAAAATCATAGATAATTTTTTTCATATATCTGACTTTTGGCACGACAACTACCTAAAAACAGGAGAAATAGGATGATTTTGCACGAAAATAGGGGAATAATAGGGGAATCAATGCCTTACAATAAACTTAATGTTAGTACAATATTCCTAACATTTTAAATCAAAATAGATTGCATTTTCAACGAAAAAATATAAATTTTTTACCAAAAGAGATAAATATTCGACAAAAGAGTTCAGTTTTCAAAATAAATCTCGAATATTTAAAAAAATATTTTTGGGTTTTAAATAAAAAAAAGATCAATTTTACACAAATTCAGTTAATTTTCAATCAAAGACAAAAAATAAATAATAAATAAATAAATCACGGCTTATTTTTTCAAGTAGAACATTCTCTACAACTTTTCTATTTCCAATTTTTAAAATAAATAAATAATCTTAAAATATAATTATTAAAAAAATTTTGTTAAAACTTGTTTTAACGATCTGAAGCCATAGAAGAAGATATAGAAAAATTTACTTTCAAAGTAGACTTGTAGAGAATGTTTTCCCGAAAAAAATAAGCCGTCATTTATTAAAATGCAATAATTTTTTAAAAATTGATAAGAAGCGGTGACCAGAAAAAATTAAATTGCAAAATTATGGTTAAAATTAATGATTTCTTTGTGAAATGTAAGATTTTTGATAAAAAATTATGTTTTTTTTTTGGAATGACATCAGTTACAATATTTTGATTCTAAAAATCAAATTGCAATGTACTGCATTTTCAACGAAAAAATATAAATTTTATACCAAAAGAGCTAAGTATTCGACAAAAGAATTAAGTTTTCAAAATAAACTCGAATGTTTTAAAAAATAATTGGTTTTTAAATTCAAAAAGATCAATTTTCCACAAATTAAATTATTTTTCAACCAAAGATAAAAATGATTTTTAGCCAATTAATTGAATTTTCAAACAAGAAAAAATGTTCAACCGGAAAAAAGAAAAAATGCAATCAAATTTTTAAATTTTCAACGCAAGAAGAATTTGTTTACAAAACTGTTGATATTTCAAAAAAAAATATGCATTTTCAACAAAAAAGTCAATTTTTAAGCAAATAGTTGTATTTTTAAACCAAAAAGGCGAATTTTCTACTAAACTGGTGCAATTTCAATGAAAAAAGACGAATTTTGTATAAAACAGTGGATTTTTTAACCCGGAAAATGAATTTTCAAAAATTAAGGCCACTTTTAAACTAATAGCGGAATTTTTAACCAAAACAGATTAATTTTTACCTAAAAAGTTTGATTTTTAAACGAAAAATATGAAATTTCTATCAAAAGGGATAAATTATCAACCAAAAAGACGATTTTTCTACAAAACAGTGGAATTTTTAATTAGACAATGTAAATTTTCAAGAATAAAGTCAATCTTTAAACAAATAGTTGATTCTTCAACCAAAACAGATTAATTTTCACCCAAACAGATCGATTTTCAACAGAAAAAGATTATTTTTCTACAAAACATAATTTTTTAATCCGAAAATATGAATTTTCAAGAATAAAAGTAATTTTCAAAAGAATACTTGAATCCTTAACCAAAACAGATTAATTTTCACCCAAAAAGTTTAATTTTCGACCGCATAAGATGAAATTTTTACTAAAAAAAATAATTTTCAACCAAAAATGGAATAGTTACATTTTTAGTTTTGTAAAATAAACTTTCAACCAAAAAGGCGAATCTTCTATAAAAAAAATTAACTTTTAACAATGTACTTTAACTTTCAATCAGTTAAATTTTAATTCAATAAAAATTGAGTCTCTATTAAAAATATAATAGTTGATACTTCAAGTAAAACACATTTAAATTTTAATTAAAAAATAGTGAATTCAATCCAAAAAGAATAAATTTGCAAGAAAATTGTTGAATCTTCAACCAAAACGGATTAATTTTCATCCAAGCAGTTGGATTTTCAACGAGGAAAGATAAAATTTCAACCAAAAGAGATGACTTTTCACCCAAAAATACGAATTTTCTACAAAATCGTGGATTTTTCAACCTGAAAATATGATTCTTCAATAAAAAAGACGAATTTTCAACCAAATTGATAAATTCTCAATAAAAACGGATCAATTTTCAACAACAATGGAATAGTAAAATGTTCATTTAAAAAAGTTATTTTTAATTTTAAAAAAAGGAATTTTCAACCTAATAGTTAAATTTAAATAAAAAAGATGAATCTTCAACGAAAAAAATAAATTTTTAACTAAGTAGTTCAACTTGCAATTAGTAAGTTAAACTTTCAACTAATAAGGATAAATTCTCTAAGAAAAGTGTAAAAGTTGATATTTCAATTAAAAAAGATTTTAATTTTACATGAAAAATAGTTGAATTCAACCAAAAGAGATGAATTTTCAACACAGAAAATACAATTTTCAACAAAACATTGGAATTTTCAATCCGAGAATATGACTATTCAACTAACAAGTTAATTTTCCAAACTAGAATATTAATTTTCGAGCGAAAAGAACGAATTTACAACTAAAAAGAAAGAATTTTCAACCAAAAATGGAATCGTTATATTTTCAGTTTAAAAATTTATCTTTAACCGAAAAAAAGCATTTTCACTCAAATATTTACTAGTGTTAACTGAATAGATAACTTTCAATCAGTTTGTTAAATTTTCAAAAAATAATAATGAATTCTAACAAAAAAGTGGAATATATATATTTTATATTATTATATTATAATTAATATATATATATATTGATATTTCAACCAAATTTGATTTTAATTTTAAATAAAAAACAATAGAATTAAACTAAAAAAATTAATTTTACACACAAAACTTGAATCCTCGACCATAAAAAAATTATTTTTCTTCAAAAAGAGGTATTTTCGAAAAAAAGATTTAATTTCAATCAAAAGAGATAAATTTTCAATAACATTGTGGAATTTTTAACCCGAAAATATGATTCTTCAAAGTCAAAATTCATTTTCAACGAAACAGTTTAAATTTCTAACAGAATAGTTGAATTTTTAATCAAAAAAGGTGAATTGTTAATGAAGAAGATTAAATTTCTATCAAAAGAGACAAATCTTCAACCAAATAGTTGAATTTTTAATCCACAAAGGTGAATTTTCAACCTAGAAGATTATTTTCTACCAAAAGGAACGACTTTCAAACCAAATAGTTGAATTTTCAACTAAAAAGGTAGATTTTTCAACCGAAAATTGAATAGTTATATTTTCACTTAAAAAATGTATCTTCCCATAAAAAAGAATTTTCACTAAAACACTTACATTTTAAACCAAAAAGATGAATCTTCAATTAAAAAAATTAATCTTCAACCAAGTAATTCAACTTTCAATCAGTTAGTTGAATTTTTAATTAATAATAATGAACCCTAACAAAAAAATGGAATAGTTGATATTGATATTTCAACCAAATTTGATTTTAATTTTAAATAAAAAACAGTGGAATTCAACCAAAAAGATTAATTTTACCCAAAATAGTTGAATCTTCGACCATAACAGAATTATTTTCGTCCAAAAACTTGTATTATCAACCAAAAGGTGAAATTTCAATTAAAAGAGTGGAATTTTCAACCTGAAAATAAGATTCTTCAACGAAATGTTCATTTTCAACCAAAAGGTTTAATTGTCTACCAAAATAGTTAAATTTTCAATCCAAAAAGATGAATTTTGAATCAACAAGATTAATTTTCTATAAAAAAATAAGAATTTTTAATAAAATAGTTGAATCTTCAACAAAAAATAATAAATTTTAACAAAATGTAACAGTTGATATTGATATTTCAACCAAATATGATTTTAAGTTTTAATAAAAAACAATAGAATTCAACTAAAAAGATTAATTTTACACAAAAAAGTTAAGTTCTCGACCATAACAAAATTATTTTCGTTCAAAAAGTGGTATTTTCAACAAAAAAAGATGAAAGATCAATTAAAAGAGATGAATTTTCAAAAAATTGTAGAATATTTAACCCGAAAACATGATTCTTCAAAGTAAAAGTTTATTTTTAACCATACAGTTTAATTTTCTATCAAATTAATTGAATTTTCAATCCAAAAAGATGAATTTTGAATCAAGAAGATTAATTTTCTATAAACAAAGACAAATTTTCATATAATAGTTAAATCTTTAACCAAAAATAATGAATGTAAACAAATGTAACAGTTGATATTAATATATATACTAAATATGATTTTAAATTTAAATAAAAAACAATAGAATTCAACTAAAAAGATTAGTTTTACACAAAAAAGTTAAGTTCTCGACCATAACAAAATTATTTTCGTTCAAAAAGTGGTATTTTCTACCAAAAAAGATTAAATATCAATTAAGAGATGAATTTTCAAAAATTTTCAGAATATTGAACCCAAAAACATGATTCTTCAAAGTAAAAGTTTGTTTTTAACTATCAAATTAGTGGAATTTTCAATCCAAAAATATGAATTTTGAATCAAGAAGATTAATTTTCTGACAAAAATGACGAATTTTCAACTAAATAGTTGATTTTCCAATAAAATAGTTGAATATTCAACCAAAAATAATGAATTTAAACAATACGTAACAGTTGATATTGATATTTCAACCAAATATGATTTTAAATTTTAATGAAAAACAGTGGAATTCAAACAAAAAGATTAATTTTTAATTTTACACAAAAAAGTTGAATCCTCGACTATCACAAAATTATTTTAGTCGAAAAACTTAGTTTATCAACCAGAAGGTGAAATTTCAATCAAAAGAGTAGAATTTTCATAATGAAAATAAGATTCTTCAACGAAAAAGTTCATTCTCAACCAAACAACAGTTTAGTTTTCTACCAAAATAGTTGAATTTTCAATCCAAAAAGATGAATTTTAAATCAAGAAGATTAATTTTCTATCAAAAAAGACAAATTTTCAACTAAATAGTTGAATTTTTAATAAAATAGTTGAATCTTCAACCAAAAATAATGAGTTTAAACCAATTTAACAGTTGATACTGATATTTCAACCAAATATAATTTAAAATAAAAAAAAACAGTGGAATTCAAAGAACGAGATTAATTTTAAACAAAAATGTTGAATCCTCGACCATAACAGAATTATTTTCCTCGAAAAACTTGGGTTATCAACTAGAAGGTGAAAATTCAATCAAAAGAGTAGAATTTTCATCATGAAAATAAGACTCTTCAACGAAAAAGTTCATTCTCAACCAAACAGTTTAGTTTTCTACTAAAATAGTTGAATTTTCAATCCAAAAAGATAAATTTTGAATCAAGAAGATTCATTTTCTATCAAAAAAGACAAATTTTCAATTAAATAGTGGAGTTTCCAATAAAATAGTTGAATCTTTAACCAAAAATACTGAATTTAAACAAATGTAACAGTTGATATTGATATATCAACCAAATATAATTTAAAATTTATATAAAAAACAGTCGAACTCAGCCAAAAAGATTAATTTTATACAAAATAGTTGAACCCTCGACCATAACAGAATTATTTTGGTCCAAAAACCTGGATTATCAACCAGAAGGTAAAATTTCAATCAAAAGCGTTGAATTTTCAACCTGAAATTAAGATTCTTCAACGAAAAACTTTATTTTCAACCAAACAGTTTAATTTTCTATCAAAAAAGACAAATTTTCAACTAAATAGTTGAATTTTCAATCAAATAATTAAATTCCCAACCAAGAGATGAATAATCAATAAATTAGTTGAATCTTCAAACAACGCAGATGAATTTTCATCAACACAATTGCATTTTTAACAAAAAAAAATTAAACTTCTAACAAAGGAGACGAATTATCTATTTAAAAAAATCGACTCTTCAAAATAATAATAGATTTTTCAACCAAAAAAGATTACTTTTAAAAAAATAATTTGATTTTAAACCAAAAAATACAATTTGTATTCAAACAGATAAATTCTCAATCAAAAATATAATAGTAGACTTTTGAATTAAAACGAATTAACTTTCGACTAAAAATAGCTGGATTTTATTATTAAAAAATCCTCAATTTCTTTCAAATTTGCAAAATTCTTTGTAAAAATGGAAAAGAATAAAATAGGGAAAAGCATGCGAAGTCTATTAAAAAGATTTGCTTACCTCTCCGAAGCATGTTGTATACATTATACGAAAATCTGTTTTGATACTCAAAATCAGCGAACATCAGAAGATGATATCCGGCCATATTTGTTAATAAGGACGTTGCATTGCAAGGCAATTCCACGCTGGTATGATACTTTCCCAAGTCTTCTATACTAAAAATTAGACAATTTTAACTCTATATTCTTGCAGATTTTCCATACTTCTATATTAAATTAAATTTAAACCGCTAAAAATTCATAAATTTTCAAGTAAAATTTCAACCGAAAAGAATAATTTTCAATAAAAAATACGACTTTTCAACAAAATATATAAAATCCCAAACAAGTGGTGGAATTTTTAACTAAAAAGAATCAATTTTCAACTAAATAATTGAATTTGAACTAAAAAATATCAGTTTTCAAACAAAATTAAAGTAGTTAAATTTTCAGTTGAAAAAATAATTTTTCACAAAAAGAAAACAAATTTTAAACTAAAGTGATGAAATTTTTATTAAAATAAAAAATATTTAATTGGAAGAGATTAATTTTAAAACAGAAAGATGAATTTATGACATATGAGTTTGACTTTCAAACAAACAAATTATTTTTCAGCTAAAATAATGAATATTTAATTAAAATACTTAAATTTTCAACTAAAAAGACAAATTTTCAACTAAATAGTAAAAATAAAATAAAATAATAAATGTTCAGCTAGAATAGTTAAATTTTATACAATAAATATGAATTTTCAACTAAAATTATGAATCGCCAAAAGGAATAGTTCAATTTTAAACAGAAATTTTAAGTTTTTAACAAATATATCTTAGATTTTTGCAGGTTAATTTGCAAAGATCAATTTTCAACAAAATAGTTGAATTTTTAACTGAAAAATATCAGTTTTCAACAAGAAATGGAATATTTAAATTTTCAGTAAAAAAATTAATTTTACCCAAAAAGAAAACAAGTAAATTTGATGCCAAAGTGATGAATTTTTAACTTAAATAATAAATATTAACTGGAACAGATCAATTTTAAAACAGAAAGATGAATTTATGAAAAATAAATTATTTTTCCTCAAAAATAATGAATATTTAATTAGAATACTTAAATTTTCAACCAAAAATATAAATTTTTAAACAGCATGATTCATTTTCTACCAAAAAGATAACGATTTTTGAACAAAAAACAAAAAATTTTAACAAAACAGTTCAACTTTTAACTAAAAAAGACAAATTTTCAATCAAATAGTTGAATTTTTAAATAACATGATGAATCTTTAACTGGAACAGTTGAATTTTAATCAACAAAAAATAAATTTGCAACCAAAATAATAAATCATCAACTGAAATAGTTTAATTTTCAACTTAGAAAATTACTTTTTACCAAAAAGATAAATTTTCAATCAAATAAATGAATTTTTGATTACAAAAAGATAATTTTAAACCAAAAATTAAATAGTTAAATTTTCAGTTAAAACAGCTACTGCCTAAACAAAAAGATGCATTTTTAAATAAAATAATAAAATATTCATTTGGAACACTTATATTTTCAGTTAAAATGATGAATCTTCAACTAGAATAGTTTAATTTAAAAAAAATAAGTTTTAAACAAAGAAGACTATTTTCTACCATAATCATTGAAAAAATTTCCTGAAAATCTCAGTTTTTCCAGATATCTCAGATTTTTTTCACGTATAATTTTTCATAATTCTATTTTAAATTCAATTTGAATCGCTTGAAATTCCTAACTTTTCACGTAAATAATTGAATTTTTAACAAGATAGATGAAATCTCAAACAAATAGCTAAATTTTTAACTAAAAAAGATCAATTTTTAATTAAATAGTTGAATTTTCAACTGAAAAATATTAGTTTAAAAAAAAGGAATAGTTATACATTCAGTTAAAAAATTAATTATCCACAGAGAGAAAACAAACAAATTTTAAACCAAAGTAATTAATTTTTAACTAATGTAATAAAGATTCAACTGGAACAGAATAATTTTAAAGCAGAATGATGAATTTTTGACAAACGAGTTTAAATTTCAACCAAAAACATTAATTTTTAGCCAAAATGATGAATATTTAATTGGAATACAAATACATTTTCAAACAAAAAGCTTAATTTTCAAAAAAGGAAATTAATTTTTCAAAAAAAAAAACTATTTTTTAAGAAAACAGAAGAGATTTCAAAAAGATAAATTTTTAACCAATTAGTTGAATCTTTAATATAAATTATGAATATTCAACTGGAATAGGTGCATTTTAAACGAAACAAAAATTAATTTTCAACTAAAATGATGAATCTTCAACTGAAATAGTTGAATTTTTAACTTAGAAGATTACTTTGTACCAAAAAGATGAATTTTCAAACAAGTACATGACTTTTTAACTAAAAAAGATACATTTTTAACCAAAAATTTAATAGTTAAATTTTCAGTTAAAAAAGTTAATGTTCAAACAAAAAGATGCATGTTTAAATAAAATAATAAAATATTAATTTGGAACACTTATATTTTCAGATAGAATGATAAATCTGCAACTGGAAATGTTGAATTTTAAACAAAAAATATTAATTTCTACCAAAAAGATGAATTTTCAAATAATTACATGATTTTTTTCACTAAAAAAGGTACATTTTAAACCAAATATTGAATAGTTAAATTTTCGGTTAAAAAAGTTATTGTTCAAACAAAAAGATGCATCTTTAAATAAAATAATAAAATATTCTTTTGGAACACTTATATTTTCAGTTAAACTGATAAATCCTCAACTGAAATGGTTAAATTTTAAACAAAAATTATTAATTTCCAACGAAAATGATGAACCTTCAACTAAAATTGTTAAAATTTTAAAAAATGACGAAAAGAAGATTCAAAAAGTCAACAAAAAAGATTATTTTCTACCAAAACCTGAAAATAAAATTCCCTACTACCTATAATTACCTACTTTTCAAGTAAACTAATTAAATTTTCAACAAGTTAGATGAATTTTCAACCAAATAGGTGCATTTCCAACCAAAAAGAATAATTTTCAATAAAAAATACGACTTATCAACAAAATATATGAAATCTCAAACAAATAGTTCAATTATCAAATAAAAAAGTTTAATTTTCAGTTAAAAAAATTAATTTTTCACAAAAAGAGAAACAATCAAATTTGAAACCAAAGATATGCATTTTAACTAAAATAATAAATATTCAACTGGAACAGATTAATTTCAAAATAGAAAGATGAATTTACGGCAAATGAGTTTAAATTACAAACAAAAAAATAAATTTTTATCCAAAAAGATTAATTTTAAAACACCAACATTATTTTTCATAAAAGAAAATTAATATTCTATAAAAAAAAAGATTTTTCAACAAAATACATGAATTTCAAACAAAATAGTTGAATTTTCAATTAAAAGAGACAAATTTTCAATCAAATAGTTGAATTTTTAAATAAAAAAAATGAATTTTTAATTAAATAGTTGAATTTTCAACTGAAAAATATCAGTTTAAAAAAAAGGAATAGTTATACATTCAGTTAAAAAATTAATTATCCACAGAGAGAAAACAAACAAATTTTAAACCAAAGTAATTAATTTTTAACTAATGTAATAAAGATTCAACTGGAACAGAATAATTTTAAAGCAGAATGATGAATTTTTGACAAACGAGTTTAAATTTCAACCAAAAACATTAATTTTTAGCCAAAATGATGAATATTTAATTGGAATACAAATACATTTTCAAACAAAAAGCTTAATTTTCAAAAAAGGAAATTAATTTTTCAAAAAAAAAAACTATTTTTTAAGAAAACAGAAGAGATTTCAAAAAGATAAATTTTTAACCAATTAGTTGAATCTTTAATATAAATTATGAATATTCAACTGGAATAGGTGCATTTTAAACGAAACAAAAATTAATTTTCAACTAAAATGATGAATCTTCAACTGAAATAGTTGAATTTTTAACTTAGAAGATTACTTTGTACCAAAAAGATGAATTTTCAAACAAGTACATGACTTTTTAACTAAAAAAGATACATTTTTAACCAAAAATTTAATAGTTAAATTTTCAGTTAAAAAAGTTAATGTTCAAACAAAAAGATGCATGTTTAAATAAAATAATAAAATATTAATTTGGAACACTTATATTTTCAGATAGAATGATAAATCTGCAACTGGAAATGTTGAATTTTAAACAAAAAATATTAATTTCTACCAAAAAGATGAATTTTCAAATAATTACATGATTTTTTTCACTAAAAAAGGTACATTTTAAACCAAATATTGAATAGTTAAATTTTCGGTTAAAAAAGTTATTGTTCAAACAAAAAGATGCATCTTTAAATAAAATAATAAAATATTCTTTTGGAACACTTATATTTTCAGTTAAACTGATAAATCCTCAACTGAAATGGTTAAATTTTAAACAAAAATTATTAATTTCCAACGAAAATGATGAACCTTCAACTAAAATTGTTAAAATTTTAAAAAATGACGAAAAGAAGATTCAAAAAGTCAACAAAAAAGATTATTTTCTACCAAAACCTGAAAATAAAATTCCCTACTACCTATAATTACCTACTTTTCAAGTAAACTAATTAAATTTTCAACAAGTTAGATGAATTTTCAACCAAATAGGTGCATTTCCAACCAAAAAGAATAATTTTCAATAAAAAATACGACTTATCAACAAAATATATGAAATCTCAAACAAATAGTTCAATTATCAAATAAAAAAGTTTAATTTTCAGTTAAAAAAATTAATTTTTCACAAAAAGAGAAACAATCAAATTTGAAACCAAAGATATGCATTTTAACTAAAATAATAAATATTCAACTGGAACAGATTAATTTCAAAATAGAAAGATGAATTTACGGCAAATGAGTTTAAATTACAAACAAAAAAATAAATTTTTATCCAAAAAGATTAATTTTAAAACACCAACATTATTTTTCATAAAAGAAAATTAATATTCTATAAAAAAAAAGATTTTTCAACAAAATACATGAATTTCAAACAAAATAGTTGAATTTTCAATTAAAAGAGACAAATTTTCAATCAAATAGTTGAATTTTTAAATAGAATGATGAATCTTCAACTGGAATAATTTAATTTTCCACCAAAAAGATTATTTTTCAATTAAAAATACGACTTATCAACAAAATATATGAAACCTCAAACAAACAGTTCAATTTTCAAATAAAAAAGTTTAATTTTCAGTTTAAAAAATTAATAGTTAAATTTTCAGTTAAAATGTTAATGTTCAACCAAAAAGATTATTTTTAAATAAAATGATCAAATATTCAATTGGAAACGTTAAATTTTCAGATAAAATGATACATTTTCAGACGAAATGATAAATTTTCAGATAAAATGATAAATTTTCAACTAGAATTGTTGAATTTTAAACAAACAAGATGAATTTTCAACTAAAATGATGAATCTTCAAGTGCAATAGTTCAATTTTAAATGAAAATGAGGAATTTTCAAAAAAGATTATTTTCTAACAATCCCACGTTTTTTCTATATATTTCAGATAAGCGAAAAAAATTAATTTCCGAACACCAAGATTATTTAAAAAAAGAAAACATTAATTTACTACAAAAAAACGATTTTTCAACAAAATACATGAATTTTGAACAAAATAGTTGAATTCTCAACTAAAAAATATTAATTTTTAACCAAATAGTTAAATTTTCAAATAAAATGATGAATCTTTAATTGGAATAGTTAAATTTTCATCTTAGAAGATTACTTTCTACGAAAAATATTAATTTTCTACTAAAAAAGATACATTTTGAACAAAAATTAAATAGTGAAATTTTAAGCTAAAAAAAGATAATTTTCAACCAAAAAGATTATTTTTAAATGAAATGATCAAATATTTAATTTGAAAAGTTACATTTCCAGATAAAATGGTAAATCTTTAACGGCAATCGTTGAATTTTCCACAAAAAATATGAATTTCCAAATTAAATGATGAATCTTCAACTAGAATAGTTCAATTTAAAAATAATGATGAGGAATCTTCAACAAGGAAATTTCTTTTCTACCAAAAAAGACGAATCTTCAACTAAAAAAGATACTTTTTCATCCAAAGTTACAGTTTTCAGTTTTAAAACAACTTTTCAAAAATAGTTGATTTTTGAAAAAAATTAATGAAGTTTCAACTAGAATGATGACTCTTCAATTCATCTTCAAGAAAGAAAATTAATTCCTATAAAAAACACGCTATTTCAACTAAAATAGATAATTTTTCAACTAAAAATGGAATACTTAAATTTTTCATTAAAAAATTGATATTCAACGATAGAGATGAATTTTCAGGTAAAATTATGGAATATTCAATTAAAATAGTTATATTTTCAGTTTAAAAAGTTTTTAACCAAAACAAAATAAACCAATTTTTAACAGAATAGTTTAAATTTAAACTGGAATATATAAATTTGTAGCAATAAAAATTTTCAGCCAAAGAAAAAATGAATTTTCAATATAAAATGCAGTAGTTGATATTACAACCAACAAATATTTTAATTTTTAATCAAAAATAGTTAAATTTAATAAAAAAGCGACTTTTCAACATGAGTTTAATTTTTAATTAAGAAATATTTTTTCAGTCAAGAGAGAGAAAAAATTTCAAACAAACTATTGAATTTTCAAACAAAAAGTAATTGCTCAAACAAGAAGATTAATTTTATACCATTAGAGAAATAATTTTTAACAAAATACATGAATTTTAAACCAGAAACTTGAATTTTCAACTAAAAACGATCAATTAACAAACAAAAAATAGAATAGTTAAATTTTCAGTTAAAAAAATTATTTTCAAATCCAAAAAAAACAAAAAATTTTGATTAAAATTGTTCAATACAGTAATATAAAGCTACTTTTACAAATAAAAAATCTTTATTATTCAAATTTACATTACAATTTAACAAAAATTATTTAAGTTTTTAAAAAAATTCCCTGACAAAAAAAAATTTCGAGGCATATGGATATGAATCCGAAGAAAATTTTACTTACTTGCTTAAGTCGAAAATAGATTTTGTATCTTTTTCTTTGTAAATACTGGATCCCATGTGAAAATACCCAACGGAGGGTAAAACGGGTTCTTTGGATTTTCCCATCTTTGACGACTGAAATTGAGGAATAATTTTTTTTAAGGAAAAAATTTATATTTTAAATAGAAAAAGAAATATTACATTTAACAAGGTGTCAACTGAAATCCTAGAAAAAATCCTTGATAATTATGAGTTTAAGTAATTAAAGTTTTTTCCTGGTGTAATATTTTTTCATAGTAGGAATTTATTTAAATATTTAAAACTTTTTTAAACAATAGATTAGAAATATGTGTACAATTTCGCGAGCTTATTATAAATAATATTTTTTTTCAGTTTCTAGAGATTCAATTAATATGTTTAATTTAGAAAAAGTTTTGATAAAATATATTGCAAGATATTCATAAATATATTTAACACCCTCCATTAATAAAGTAATTAAATAATACTGAAAAGATAAATAGCTATTTCTTGAATTTGTCTCTAAAGTTCATAAATGTGAATAACTTAAACAAATTTTTATTTGATCTTCTTATACTTAAAATTCACTGAATACTTTGGTAAAATTAATGTAAATTTAAAACGCGGCAAATCCCTAACATTTTGAGTAAAAATATTGCATTTTTAACACTATGGATGAATTTTTAACTAAATAGTTGAATTTTTTTAAATAAAAAGATTAATTTTTTGCCAAAAAATGAATAGTTAATTTTTCATTTTAAAAAAATAATTTTTATTTAAAAAATCAACAAAATAGTTAAAATTTAAACTGGAATAGTTAAATGTTCAGAAAAAATTAATTTTCAGTCAAAGAAAAATGAATTTAAAAAAAATGATCATTTTTCAACCAAAGAAATGAGTTTTCAATCAAAATTATGAACTTTTAACTGAAATATTTGAATTTCCAACAATGAATATTAGTTTCTACCCACAAAGTCGAATTTTTAATCAAACACACGAAATTTTAACTAAAAAAGATCAATCGAAAACCAAATATTAAATAATAAAATTTTTAGTTAAAAAATTAATGTGCAACCAAAGAGAAGAATTGTCAACTAAAATGATGTAATATTCAATTGAAACAGTTACATTTTCACTTAATAAAAATTAATTTCAGCCAAAAAAATAATTTTGAAACAAATATATACATTTTGAAATAATGAATTTTCAACTAAAATGACAAATCTTTAACTGAAATAGTTTAATTTTGAACCAAAAAGATAAATTTTTTAACTAAAAAAGATAAGTTGACAACAAAAAATTAAATAGCTAAGTTTTTAGTTAAAAATTTAATGTTGAACCAAGGAGAAGAATTTTAAACTAAAATAATGCAATATTTAATATTGGAATAGTTACATTTTTAGTTCAAAAAAATTAATTTCAACAAAAAGAAATCATTTTTTGAGGAAATCGATGAATTTTCAACTAAAATTATAAAACTTCAACTGTAATAAATGACTTTAAAAATAAAAAGATAAATTTTCAACAAAAATTATAAAGTTTTGATTAGATTAATGAAATATTTGACCAAAAAGATAAATTTTCAACTAAGAAGATTAATTTCTACTTAAAAAACAAATTTTCATTTAAAAAACATAAAGTGACAACCAAAAATTTAATATTTTAATTTTTAGTTAAAATCATTAATTTTCGTCCGAAAAGATAAATTTTCTACTAAAATTATGAAATATTTAATTTGGATAGTTACATTTTTAGTTTAAAAAAATGAATTTTTAACCAAACTGATGAATCTTTGATTAGAATAATTGAATTTTAAACTGAAACAATGAATTTTCAAACAAGAAAGTTAATTTCTAGCAAAAAGACGAATTTTCAACAAAATACATTATGCATTAAAAAAGATAAATTGACAACCAAGAATTTAATAATACGATTTTTAGTTAAAAATTAATGTTGAATGTTTAAAAAATGTAATTCCAAAAACAAAAAATCATTTTGAATAAAATAGTTACATTTTCAAAAAAACTAATGAATATTTAACTAAAATTATAATTCTTCAAATGTAATAGTTGCATTTTTAACCAAAAAGATAAATTTTCAACTAAAACGATGAATCTTTATCTAGAATATTTCAATTTGTAGCAAAAAGATGAATTTTCAACCAAGAAGATTAGTTTCTACTAGAAAAGGATAGTTTTAAACTAAAAAATGTAATTTGTAAACCCAAAATTCAATAGTTAAAATTTAGATACAAAAATTAATGTTCAACCAAAGAGATGAGTTTTCAACTTAAATTACGAAATATTCATTTGGAACAGTCACAATTTCAGTTGAAAAAATAATTTTCAACTAAAAAAACAAACAATATTCAACAAAATAGTTAAAGTCTCAATTGTAGCAGTTAAAATTGCATTAAAAAAATTAATGTTCAGCCTAAGAAAAAACGAATTTTAAACAGAATTCCTCATTTTGTAACCAAGGAGATAAATTTACAATAAAAATGATGAATTATCAATAAAAAAATTAATTTTCTACAAAAGAACTTGACTTTCAAACAAGTAATTAAATTTTCATTCCAAAAAAGATCAATGTTGAACGAAAAATGTAGAATTTGTTATTTCAACCAAAAAAGATGTTATTTTTCAATCAAAAAGTGTTAAATTTATCCAAAAAAGAAGACTCTTCATCATGAGTTTGAATTTTCAACTAAGAAAGATTTTTCAGTGAAGGGAGAGAAAAATTCGCAAACAAACTGTAGAATTTGTAAGCCAAAAGATGAATTTTCAACCAAGAAGATTAATTTTGAACCCAGAAGATTAGTTTTCAACAAAGAACAAATTTTCAACAAAATACACAAATGTTGAACCAATTACTTGACTTTTCAACTAAAACGAGAAATTTTTCACCAAAAAGAGAATAGTTAAATTTTTATATAAAAAAA
The DNA here is from genome assembly GCA_010014905.2 of Druon quercuslanigerum. Lineage (NCBI taxonomy): Eukaryota > Metazoa > Arthropoda > Insecta > Hymenoptera > Cynipidae > Druon > Druon quercuslanigerum. The sequence continues at coordinate 54,230 of JAAAKG020045420.1, forward strand.
ATTATTTTTTCAAACAAAAAAACATTTAAAAGTTATTATTACAAATGAAAAATGATTTTTATTATATATTATATTGCAATTAAAAAAAAAACATTCCCCGACATTAAAAGAAAAAATCTCTGGCATTTCTACTTTCTTCCAAGTTTTCCGTGTCAGGTTTTGAAAAAAATTTTATTACAATGAAAAAACCCGGGTGGCCAATATTTTCAAATTTTCGTCTCCCGGCTTTCTCCCAATTCTCCCGATTAATATTTGTGATTTCTCCTCTGGATTTTTATTTCCTATCATTAAAAAGATGCAAATTTAAAAATAAATTATCAAAAAAATTTATAATATTGTTTAAACAAATTTTTTAATAATCATTCATAAATTCGAATTCAAGGCTTTTGAAATTAAAAAAAATATATAATTAACGATTTTAGACAATTTAATAAAAAAAGAAGAAGAAACCTTTAATTGAATTAAATTAAAAACCTAAAAACTAAAATAAAAACCCTAAAATTAATAAAAAAGGGAATTAAATTGTATAATTTCTAAATCGAATACCTGCAAAGTAAAGAATATTATTTTGCATTGAAGAATCAAGAAATTGAACTATTTCAAACTAAAAGTTTATAAAAAGTTAATAATAGGCGTTCAAAATTAAATAATTAAAAATTGAAGACTTTTGAATTTAAAAATTTTTTAATTCAAAGTGATTAAAATTCAACAATTTAATATTAAACACTAAATTGAATCTTTCAAAGTAAACACTTCTCAAATTCTAGAATTTTAAATTGTAATCGGATAAAAAAATTATAATTTTACGTTAAAGCTGATTAGACAAATTTTTATAAATATGAAATTTGTATTATTTGAAGTAAATTAAAATCACTTAAAAACTAATAGTTTTTACATTTATAATTAATCTTTCCAAAATTCAGCGAATTAAATTTTATTTGCAAAATTAAAACCTATGAAAGGGAAAAATTTTTAATTGAGCGTTCAACATTTAAATTCAGGACTGTAAAATTATTGTACACATTTAAAATTACCGAAATTATTTATCTGTTGCTGTATTTTTATCTTTCTTTATTTTAAATCTAATTTTTTATTTTTTTATTTCCAATCTTCCTTTAGAACTATTATTCACCTTGGGAATTTTTTAATAAAATATTTTTCAATTTAAAATGATTGATTTTTTTAAATCTTCAACAGAAAAGTATTAAAGTATTAAACAACAAGATTGCTGTAATATGATTACATTTTTTGAAATTGTATAGTTTAAAATTAAATTTACAAAATTAAAAATTAAAATTAATTATTAATTATTGATTAAATTAATTAAAATTAAATAAAACATCTAAAATTATGAAATTCAAAACCGCCTATCAAGGATTTTAATATGAAATTTGGGAATATTTAATAGGGAAATTATCCTAAAAATTTTGAACTTTAAAATTTGAAACTACAATATTGTGAAATTTAAAATTCAAAACCTAAAAAGGTTAATCTTAAAATTAATTTAAGAAAAAACTTTAGTTTCAAGGCTTCAAAGATTAAACTTTTTTAGAATAGCGCATTCAAAGCTACAATTTTATATGAAGATTCTAGACATTTCATAGACGATAAATATATTATTAATAAGTATCATATCACGTAGTATTAAGTGAAATTCAAAACGACTGAATAAATTTTTTTACTAAAAAGTGTAATTTCTGCCAACAAAAAAATCAGTAATTTTCACCGTTCAAATCTGCAGAATTTTAAGTACTGCGAGAAATATTGTGAACCTTTTAATTTTAATTATTCTAAACAATTTGAAAATTATGTACTTTCTAATAGAAAAACTTTAAAAAATTACAAAACGTACGAATTATGAAATACTGTTTAAGATAACTTACTGGTGCGACAGTCCATTTAAAATTCTCCTGCGTTCTTTGACTAGCTTCGTGAACCGAAGCGCGACTTTTTGCATCTTCAAAACCGAGGCGCAACTGATCAGGTATTGGTTTCCACGTACTTCCAATACCCACTGCAGGAATTTTTTCCGGTACCAATTCTGGTTTGTATGATTTAAATAATCTACAAAAATTATTAGGTAAATTAGTTTTAAAACATACGTAAAAGAAGAGACAAAAATATATTTTTTTGTCAACTTCATAGATAACAGGCTTCACAGTTCTAAAATGCTCGAAAAACAGGGAAATAAGAAGATTTTTCATGAAATTCTTAACAATTCAAGCAAATATTTTCTTTTTCAGAATTAGATAAATTTAAAAATAAAAAGATTCAATACAAAATTTATTATTTAAATTTGCGGTTAAAACAATTTAATTTCAAATAAATTAAAGGATATTAAAAAAAAAAATGGTAAAAAAATACGTCAACTTTGAAACAAGTAGATGGATTGTCAACCAAGATAAGGAATTATTAATAAAATAATTAAATCTTCAACTAAAACAGATAATTTTTCAACATAAAAGTTGTATTTTTAGCAATAAACTTAAAATTTTCACAATTTTTAAATTTAATTTAAATTTACAAAATTAATGTTTTATATTAAACTATATAACTTTTGTTACATTTGTTAATTGTTATTATATTAATATATATATAATTTCTTGTTTATTATTTTCACATTTATTAATAACTTTAATATGTTTAGAAATTAGTCAAGAAAAAAATGTCAACCAAACTGTTGAATTTTCAAAACTAAAAGACATATTTTGTACAAAACAGTTGAATTTTCAAACAAAAAGATTAATTTTCTACAAAAAGAAACGCCTTTTAAACAGAAAACATAAATATTTAAAAAAAATAAAATATTTTACTCAAACTTTCAATCAGAGATTAATTTTCATCTAAAAAAATTGATTTTTAAACAAATAGTATGAAATTTCAAACAAAAGAGATGAATTTTCAATAAAACATTTATTATTTAAATTTTCTGTTAAAAAATGAAATTTCAAATAAATTGAAGAATATTCCAATAGAAATTGTAAACCAATACATCAACTTTGAAGCAAGTAGCTGAATTGTCAACCAAGAAAAGGAATTTTTATTAAAATAATTGAATCTTCAACTAAAACAGATAATTTTTTAACACAACAGCTGTATTCTTAGAAATAAAGATAACATTTCTACTAAAAGAGGACAATTTCAACAAAAGATATAAATTTTTAACCGGGAAAAATTAGTCAAGAAAAAAAGTCAACCAAACTGTTGAATTTTCAAAACTAAAAGACATATTTTGTAAAAAACATTTGAATTTTCAAACAAAAAGATTAATTTTTTACAAAAAAACGCCTTTGAAACAAAAAACATGAATATTTAAAAAAAAATGAAATATGTTAGTTAAATTTTTAATCAGAGATTAATTTTCATCTAAAAAAATTAATTTGTAAACAAAAAGAATAAAATTTCAAACAAAAGAGATGAATTTTGAATAAAAAATATAATATTTAAATTTGATGTTAAAAAAATTAAATTTAAAATAAATTGAAGAATATAAAAAAAAATTAAATATGTTAGTTAAATTTTTAATCAGAGATTAATTTTCATCTAAAAAAAAATAATTTTTTAACAAAAATTATAAAATTTCAAAAAAAAGAGATGATTTTTTAATTAAAAATTTAATATTTAAATTTGATGTTAAAAAAATTAAAATTTAAATAAATTGAAGAATATTCTAAAAAAAATGTAAAAAAATTAGGCAAGAAAATAAATGTGAACGAAACTGATGAATTTTCACACCTAAAATATAAATTTTCAAAAAAAGAAAACTTTTAACCAAACACTTGAATTTTCTATCAAAAGATGAATTTTCAAACTAATTTTCTACAAAAAAGGCGATTTTGCAAACAGAAATTTAATAATTTAATTTTCAGTTAAAAAAATAATTTCAAAGATTAATTTCCAACTAAAAATACGAATCTTAATAAAAATGTGAACCAAGTAGCTGAATTTTCACCAAAAGATATACATTTTGGATAATAAAAGATTTGTCAGTCAAGAAAAGAAAAATTCAACCAATCTATTTGAATTTCAAGCCTAAGAGACGAATTCTCTACAAAACAGTTGAATTTTCAAATCGGAAATATGAAATTTTAACAAAAAAGTACAGCTTTAAACAAACAGTTGAATTTACCCTCGAGAGATGAATTTTCAAGCAATGAGATTGGTGTTTACCAAAAAATACGAATTTTCAACCAGAATTTATTAATTTCATTTTCAGTTAAAAAAATTAATTTTTAACGATCATTATGAATCTTCAAAAAAGGAATTTGTAACAAAATACTCCAATTTTCAACCAAGTAGCTAAATTTTCAACAAAATAGTTTAATCTTCAACCAAAACAGATTTTATTTAAAACAAATAGTTCTATTTTTAACAAACATAACAAATTTTTATCAAAAGAAACGCCTTTTGAACAAAAGATATATTTGACCAGGAAAAATCTTTCCACAAAGAAAAAAGAATTTCAACCAAATTGTCGAATTTTCAAGCCTAAAAGACGAATTTTCTACAAAAAAAGTTTAATTTTCAATAAAAAAAGTTTATTTTTCAACCAAATAGTTAAATGTTCTATCAAATTAGTCTACATTACAATTTAAAAGGATGAATTTTCAACAAAACATTTAAATTTTTAACCAATAAGGATGACTATTGAACCAAATTATTGAATTTTCATTAAAAGAATTAAATTTTCAAAGAAAAATAATTAACTTTCAAGAAAAAATAGTTAGATTTATAAAAATATGAATTTTTAACAAAAATTTATTTTCAACCTAGAACGATGAATTATCATAAAAATAGTTGAATTTTCCACCAAAAAGTTGCATTTACAACTAACTAATTGAACATTCGAGTAAAGGATAAGAGCTTTTAAAAAAAAATTGAATTTTCTCACTGCTCAATTTTCACCAATTTAATTACAATTTTAATCAAATAGTACCATTTTTAATTAAAGGAGATGAATTATAGACGAAAAATAGAGACTTTAATTTTTTTTAAAATTAACTTTTAACCGTAAAATATGACTTTTATAGAAAAATATGCATTTTCCATATTATATTTTTAACCACTAAAGCTACATTTTTAATCTAAAATGTAACAGTAGACCTTTTAAATAAAAATAATGAACTATCAACTAAAAAGATTAATTTTTAATTCAAAAGAACGAATTTTCTATCCAAAAAGATGAATATTAAAAAGCAGTGGAATTTTCGACCAAAAGATATGCTTTTTTGACAAAACAGTTCAATTTTCAACAAAATAAAAAAAAAAATTTATCTAAACAGTAAGATTGTTCAACGAAAATAGATTACTTCTAAACCCAAAATAGAATTGTAGACTTTTCAAATAAAAAGTATTAACTTTTAAGCAAAAATGATGACTTTTCAAGAAAATGGTTGAATTTTCAATATAATACTGTAATTTTCAACTAAATAATAGAATTTTTAGCTTAAAGTTAATAAATTTTCAACCCAAAATATGCCTACGTAACATTTTACTTTTTTAATAAAAATAATTAGCTTTCAATAAAAAAAGATAAATTTTCTTCCAAAAGATAAATTTTCAACTCAAAAGACAAATTTTCTACCCATAAAGCGAAAGTTTAATAAAAGCAGACGATTTTCTGATAAAAATGACTTTTTAAGAAAATAGTCGAATTATCACCAGAATAATGAAATTTTAAACCGAATAGAAGAATTTTTAATCTAGAGATAAATTCTGAATCACAAATATAATAGCAAGCTTTTCAAATAAAAAGAATTAACTTTCAACAAAAAAATACTTTTATACGAAAATATGAATTCTGTATTTAAAAACACGAATTTTTTACAAAAAAGTTTTATTTTATATCACGACGTTAACTCTAAACATATTGGAATATGTTAAATTTTCAGTTAAAAAATGTACTTTTCTAAAAAAATAATATTTCAACAACAAAAAATTAACTTTAAAAAAAGTTACATTTTCAAACAAAGCGATGAGTTTTTTACGGAAATTGTAAATATTCATCTGGAATATTTGAATTTTAAACCAGAAAGATCAATTTGAAACTAGAATAATTTAATTTTTGACCAATGGGATGAATTTTCAACAAAGAAGATTAATTTCTACCAGAAAAAGATGAATTTTTAACTAAAAAAGATTACTTTTCAACTAAAAATTGAGTAATTAAATTTGTAGTAAGAAAATTGATTAAATCTTTAACCAAAAAATAATATTTTTGTAACCAGAGTTTAATTTTCAACCAAGCAATTTTATTTCCAGGCCTAAAAAATGAATTTTCATCTTTCAACCAAAAACGAACATTCAAATTTTCAGGTGATGCAATTAATTTTCAACCACACTGATGAATTATCAACCATAAAGATTAATGTTCTACAAAAAAATCAAATTTTTCACAAATTTGATACATTATTCTACAATTAATATGATGACCAAATAAAAAATATAAATTTTCAACCAAATAGTGTAATTATCATAAAAAAGATACATTTTCAGCCAAAAATTAAATTTTTAAATTTTCGGTTAAAAATATAATTCTTTACCCCCAAAAAAAAGTAATGATATTTTCAACCAGAGATGAATGCTCAATTAAAATGATGAATCTTCAAAAAAAATTTAATACGAGTTAAACTTTTAACCATGTAATTTTATTTCCAACCTAAAAGAAAAATTTCCAACGAAAATTATAAATATTCAACTGAAATTCTTTATTTTTGAACAGAAACGAAGAATTTTTAAAGAAGAAGATTAAATTTTAAAGAAAAAGATAATTTTCTATATAAAAAAATAGATTTTTCTCAACAAAATACGTGAATTTTCAGCGAAAGAAATTAATTTTAATTTTAAAACGACAAATTTTAATCCAATTTTTCAGTTAAAGAAACTAAGTTTCATCTAAAATGATGAATTTTAAACCAAGAAGATTAATTTCTACCAAAAACGATGAATTTTCAACTAAAAAAGATTATTTTTGAACCAAAAATTAAGTAATTAAATTTTAAGTCAAAAAATTAATGTTCAACCAGAGATGAATTTTTATTAAAAATTATGCAATATTCAACTGGAATAATAGTTACATATTCAGTTTAAAAAACAGAAAAAAAATCATGCAAAAAAAACAATATTTTTGATAGAAAATGGTAAAATTGTCGGCAAAAAAATTTCTTTTCATCCAAAGAAGCAATAAGTTTTTAATCAAATAGCTCATATTTTTAACCAAATAAATAAATTTTTAATCAAAATAATGAATCTTAACCGAAAAATAATATTTTTTAACAAGAATTTAATTTTCGCCAAAGTCATTTTATTTCCAACCTAAAAGAACAAATTTCAACTGAAATTATAAATATTCAACAGAAATTCATTATTTTTTAACAGAAACGAAGAATTTTTAAATAAGAAGATTACATTTTAAAGCAAAAGATAATTTTCTATACAAAAAAATCGATTTTTCTCAACAAAATACGTGAATTTTCAGCGAAAGAAATTAATTTTTATTTTCAAACGACAAATTTTAATCCAATTTTTCCGTTAAGGGTATTGATTTTAAACTAAAATGATGCATTTTAAAACAAAAAGATTAATTTCTATCAAAAAATAAGAATTTTCAACTAAAAAAGATTATTTTTCAACGAAAAATTGAGCAATTAAATTTTAAGTAAAAAAATGAATGTTCAACCAGAGATAAATTTTTATTTGAAATTATGCATTATTCTACTGGAATAATAGTTACATATTCATTTTAAAAAACAGAATAAATTTCATCCATAAAAGACAACATTTTTTGTTAGAAAATAGTAAAAATTGTCGGCAAAAAATTTCTTTCCATCCAAAGAAACAACAAGCTTTCAATGAAAAAGCTGATATTTCAAAAAATTAAATAAATTTTTATTTAAAATAATAAATCTTTGACCAAAAAATAATATTTTTAACAAGAATTTAATTTTCAACAAAGCAATTTTATTTCCTAACTAAAAGAAAAATTTTCAACTAAAATTATAAATATTTAACTGAAATTCTTTATTTTTTAACATAAACGAAGAATTTTTAAAAAAGAAGATTAACCTGCAAAGAAAAAAGATAATTTTCTACCAAAAAAGTCAATTTTTAACAAAAAATGTCGATTTTCAACGATACAGTTGAATTTACAATTGAAAAAGTACAAATTTCCATTCAAATTGTTGAATTTTAAACTTTTAACTATGTACTTTTATTTCCAATCTAATAGATAAATTTTCAACGAAAAATATGAAAATTCAACTGAAATTCTTTGTTTTTTAGCAGAAAAGAAGCATTTTTAAAAAAAGTAAATTAAATTTTCAAGAAAAAGATCATTTTCTACACACACAAAAAAAAAATTTTCTCAACAAAATATGTGTATTTTCATTTTAAAAAGAAAAAGTTTCATCCAAATTGTAAATTTTGAACAAGGAAAGAACAATTTTGAACCAGAAAGGGGCATTCAAATTTTCAGTTCAAAGAATTAATTTTCAACTTTCAATTTTCAATTTTCATCTGGAACTGTTGAATTTTATACCAAAAAGAAGCATTTTTAACCATGAGGAATAATTTTCTACAAAAAGGGCGAATTTCCACGTAATATATAAATTTTTAAATAAATACATTTATTTCTGAATAAAAGATATCAATTTTCCACGAAACAGGTACTTTCATAAAAAAAAAAACACATTTTCAACAAAAAATAGACTTGTTACGAAAAGCAAAATGAATTTTCAGAAAAAAATTAAATTTTATGCTGGAATAGTTGGATTTTAAGTTCAAACAATTTATTTTCAACTAATTATTTACATTTCGAACCATAGGTTAACCAAAATTATTTGAAATTAATCAAAACTTGAATTTTACTGCGTTCAGAAGTAATTTCTCGGGTTTTAAATAAAATTCCAGGTCATTTTTTCTCTATAAATTCTACTACTTACGAGAGTAAAGCATTAAGATGCTTCTGTGGTTTTTTGTACGTCTTGTGATGTGTAAGCAATCTTATAACTGCTCTACGTGTAACATCCTCAGGTTTCGTCAACTCGTAAATAAGTCGTGCTAAGTGGACTTCCTTCAAAGACAAGAAAAATACTTTAAACATTTTATTTTAAAAATATTTTTAAACTTACAGGCCTCACAGTAGAGTTTTTAAATGCCCGAGAATTTATAGAGCATTAAGGAGAATTTAAAGAATTTATTGTTTAAACAAATACATATCATAATTACTACATATATTTTTACAAAAAAATTCTAGAGTGAAATAAACATACAATTTTTTAAATTACAGAGTTTCTACGGATTAGGTAATTCTAGAAAGTCAGGGTATGCCAGGAAAAACCTTTTGTTTCATTCAAAATTTAATTCTTTTGTTGTAAATTGTGTTTTCTAGCTGAATATTAATTATTTTAATTTCTTAAGTTGAAAATTGAAGTACATATTTCGTTTCAAATTTCTGTATTTTATTGAAAAATCGAATTTGTGGGAGAATATTTAAACTTCTTGGTGACTAATTCATTTTTTGGTTGAAAGTTCCTTTAAAAATTCAAATATTTCGTTGCAAAATACTTTAATTTGTTAAAAATTCGTCTATTTTGGTAGAAAATTCATCCTATTGATTGAAAATTGATCTTATTGGTTGAAAAATAGTTTTTTCTTATTAGGATTTAATTTTTTTGAAAATTGATCTTTTTCGTATAAATTTAATCTTATTTAAAAATTATTTTATTTCGTTGAAAACTTCTCTGTTTTAGGTGAAAATTCAACAATTTGTTGAATGTCCCGTCAGTTGAAAATTCATGTATTTGTTTAAAAATTAATATTTTTTTTTAGTTGAAGATTCATCATTTTTGTGGAAAATTTACCTTTTTCGATACAAATGTAATCTTTTTTTATAAAAAAATTTCTGTTGTATTGAAAGTTCCACTATTTGGTAATAAATTCATGTTTTTTATTGCAAATTTATCACTGTGATTAAAAATTAATATCTATGCCTGAAAATTTGTTTCTTTTTAGTTAAAAATTAATTATTTTTACTGAAAACTCGTTTTTTGTTTTGTTTAAAATTTACTTTTATAACTGCAAATTAGACTATTCTAGGTTTGACTTGTAAATTTTTTTTATTTATTTTTTAGTTGAAAATTTATTTCTTTTATTGAAACTGTATCTTTTAGTAGAAAATTCATCTTTTAGGTTTAAAATTGACCTATTTTATTGAGAATTAATTCTTTTTGTTGAAAATTGATTGTTTTAATTAAAATTTATTTAAAATTCGTTTATTTGGTGGAAAATTCATCTTATTGATTGAAAATTGATCTTCTTGGTTGAAAGTTAGTTTGTTCTTAATTAGATTAAATTTTTTAAATTGAAAATGTTACTTTTACTTTTTTATTAAAATTTGATATTTGTCGTAGAAATTTATTCTTATTTAAAAATTATATTATTTCATTGAAAATTTACTTTTATTTTATTTAAAATTCAGTTTCTTACTGAAGATTTAAGTATTCTATTTTTAGTTGAAAATTTCTCTGTTTTAGGTAAAAATTCAACAATTTGTTGAAAATCCCGTCAGTTGAAAATTCATATTTTTGGTCCGTGTTTGAAAACTTCATTTACTAATTGAAAATTTAATTATTTTGTTTTTGTTAGTAAATGTATTTTTTTATTTGAAAATTCATGTATTTGGTTAAAAATTATAATTTTTTTAGCTGAATTTGAAAATATTTAATTATTGCTTAAAAATTTATATTTTTAGTTGAAAATTAATTATTTTGGATGAAAACTCTTTTTTTGTTTGTTTAAAATTTACTTTTATAACTGCAAATTAGACTATTCTAGGTTTGACTTGTAAATTTTTTTATTTTTTATTTTTTAGTTGAAAATTTATTTCTTTTATTGAAACTGTATCTTTTAGTAGAAAATTCATCTTTTAGGTTTAAA
>JAAAKG020045421.1:0-22963 GCA_010014905.2 Druon quercuslanigerum
CGTTGTTTCCAGCTGCTGATTAAATAAAAAAGAATTTTTAATAAAATACTTGCATTTTTGACTAAAATAGATCAATTGTCAACCAAAATTTAAACAGATAAATTTTTTACTTAAAAAAATTAAATTTCAGTTTAAAAAATTAATTATCAAGAGGAGATGATTTTTCCACTGAAATAATGGAATATTTACCTAGGATAGTTAGTTTTTTTAGATAAATTTACAACTAAAATTATGAATTTTCGATAAGAATCATTGAATTTTCAGAAAACGGAATTATTTGTTTATCCGTTACTTCAAAATTGTAATTTAGGATCTAAAAATTACTTTGTATGCATTTTCCAATTATCACTGATCATAAATATTAAATTTTATTATTTTTTAAATTTAAAATCAGCGCGCTAGCAGTGACCAATAGGGTTGTCGGCGTGACGCAAGCGCAGTTGAAAAATAGGCAATTATCAATAATATTTATTTTTTGAAAAAGGAATCTTACGTTAACCCTTTTGAACTTTTTTCTTTGCTTCAAAAAAATATCCTGTGTATATATTCAACTTTTAAAGTTCTTATAACTCCTGAGTAATATTTTTGCTGTTATGGGAAAATGTTCAATCAGATATGTTACTTTTTAAAAGTACAAATATATTATGTAAAATGAAGTAGAGTCGTTTAAAAAACGATATTTCATTTGTTTTCTAATGCTAACATAAATTGTATAAATAAATAACCAATTTTACTGTATATAAATGAATGATTCTGAAGTCTCTATTATTTTATATAATTTAAAACAACTCAAAGTTATTGTATTATTTTAAAGTATTAATAATGAGGAAAATATGAGATCGATTGACGCAAGCACTATTAAAAATCACTGCTGGCTTTGAACCTCGATAACTCAGCGAAAAAAATGATAGGGCATTTAAAAAAAAACAGTTGGAAAGCTAATGAAATTCCACGTCCAGTAATGTTAAAAAGATTTTTTTTTTATTTGCTGAAGAGAATACAGCACGTGATAAGTATTTTAAAAAATTATAGATTTTCTAAAATGTTGTACCTCGACTTCAACTTTTAGCGTGATCTAGGAAAATTGTTGCAAAAATCTGAAAATTATACGAGATATACAGTTGAAAATACTATTGAAATTATATATACCAAAATTATTTTTCGGCATTATCTTCAAATTAGAAACTTTCTGCGACTTTTTCAAAAATTGCAAAAATTCAGAACTAATTTTTAATTTCTATTTTTAATCACTGAAGTGGTCAATAATTGCCAGAAGTCTTATTTCCTAACTGATTAAACATATTTATCATTGTTTAAATGAAAGTTCAAAAAAATTTCAAAAACAACCATCGGCGCGGATTTTTCAATTGAAATTGAATTAATTTTTGATTTTCCTTAAAAAATAAAAAAAATAGACTGAATCCAGTTTAAATCGGGCAGGTTCTACACTTGAAGTGGCAGAATCTTTCGGAGACAAAATTTTTTATTCCTGGGAAGAAATTAGGCATTACGTATTTCTGCGATCTGTAAACATTTTTCGTTTACGTAGCTATAAGTTTTTGAAATTTTTTTTCTTTCTGTTTCCATAAAACACGCACTTATATTTTTTGCCAATTTGTGTTTTAATTTTTTCTTTGAAAAGAAAAATATCTCGTAAGCCTAATGCCGGCTAAATAACTGTTGTGACCGAGAGAAATAAAATAAACAATAGAATGCTCGCATTTTTTTTATAAACAACTCCAGATACGAGAAAATCTGGAGAAAATAGTCTGCACAGTTAATAAAGTTTTTAAAAAAATAACCCTTATAGAGTATATTATTTATATAAAACAAAAATATTTTCTGTAAACTAAAAAGGCCTGGTTTAAAATGTTATATGGCTTACGGAAAGTCAAGCTAAACCACCATACCCATAATTTTGAGGTCACTGGATTCGAATCAGGGGTCGGTTTGACCTCAACAGGTCATGGTCACGGTCAATTAAGGGTCAAAATAAAAAAAAAACATTAGATCGGAGAAAACCTTTACTCTCAGAGGATGTCGGGGTCGCTTAATCCGTCTCAGGGATCAGTTTGACCCCATTAGGTTAGGATGAAGGTCAACTGAAGGTCGAAATAAAGAAATCCATTGGATCACAGAATACCAATGGCCGGGGAAGAACTTTACCCTCAGACGTTTTTGGGGTCACTTAAGTCGAATCCGGGGTCATTTTGACCACGTCCGGTTAGAAGAAAGGTCAAGTGAATTTTAAAAGTGAAAAAATCCATTGAGCTGTCGTAAGCCAGTACTTGAAGTCGTTTTTTGGGTCCCTAAAACCTTCAATTTTTTCAGTTGTAATATACACGCAAATGTAATATTCCCTATCACTGCCCTTCAAATCAAATTTAGTTATCAGTTGTGTGTGACATTAGGGGAAACCGAAAACAGAACTTTCGAGACTTAGGTGACACACATATTTTTAGTGAAAGATAAACTTAATAGCCTTAGAGAACCTAAAAAAGCTTCATCACTATATTGCAAAATGTTCAAGAAACTATAGTTTTTTTAAAATGCCTTTTAACCAATAAATGTCTTAGAAAATTATTTAAATTTATATTAGAATTTTTTTTTAACCCAGACAAAATTAATCAAAGCAGGCGCTTCAGTTGGCCCCTGATGACTTAATAATCAGTTTTCTAAAACTTCAATTTTTAGAGCATCACTTTGTAGAAAATTTCGTGGTGCATCTTTTGTCTTCAGACAAAAAAGTTGTATCTTTTACCGTTTCTGTGAAAAATCAAAAAGACTTCATTTTTTAGACCAAAAAATTTACTAAATAATTTACCTTCAACTCGCTCCGAAAGACAAATTTCTTTATATTTTAAGATAAAAATTAAACACAATATCTTTCAAACTGTTCTTAAGATAATGTGCAATTTAAAATCAATTTATTTTGTTAAATAAAAAAGTTATATATTTTTTTGGTAATCAGTATCAAAATAACGTTAGACAATTTTCAAACGCTTCGTTTATCGAGGAAATTTTGAGTAAGCCCAAGCTTCCAGCAATAAAAATGCTTAGAAGGATGTAATTAGGTTTTCTGAAAAGTTTAACCCTAATCGAATTATTCGTTAACAAAATTGGAGCATTCTAATAGCATTGATCGAGTGAGTGATAGGTAACAATTTTGGAATCTCGGTCTGCTCGACCGCAGCCTTCGCCTCTGGACTGAAATTATTTTAATATATTTATTTGTTTACACTATTAAGTTAAAATTTGAACATCAACCCACAAGCAATAAGTTTTTTGTTAAAAAAACATCATTATATATGTATATCTTACATTATATATACGTAATTACAGGCTGATAACAATTATTTAGAAAATTATATCTCACAACACAAATTTTAAAACGAAATAATAATTTTTTTAATGAAAAAATCATTTTGCTACAATGCTATTTAAATGATCTTCATTTGTTAAAGAATAGTTCAATCAGCGTAAAACTTTTCAGAAAACTTAATTAAATCCGACCAAGCATTTTTTTTGCTGGAAGCTTGGGCTTACTCAAAATTCCCTCGATAAACGAAGCGTTTGAAAATTGTCAAACGTTATTTTGATACTTATTGCAAAAAAATTAATAACTCTCTTATTTAACAAAATCAATAAATTTTAAATTGCTCATCATCTTAGGAACAGTTTGAAGGACAATGCGTGGTTGTAGAATCCGGAGTTTTAATTTTAGGCCCTATATTTATGTTATGTTCTTGGTCAATTTTAGGTCATATATCAATTTTCCCTTCATAGTCAGTTTTAGGCTACAAGGCCTAATTGGATCCTATCTCAGTTTTGGACTCTATGCCAAATTTGGGTCCTATATTAATTTTGGTCGCGATGTCTATCTCATCTATTCGATATTCGTCTATCTCGACGACATAGTGATCTACGCGAAAACTCTAGAAGAACTCAGAAAAGGGGAAAACGCCTGCTTAAAATATTAGAAGAAGCAAATCTGTTAATTTAGCTCGAGAAAAGTAAATTTCCATTGAAATAATCGCCTCCTTAGGTCATCTAATCAGCAGCGAAGGTGTGAAACCCGATCTAAAGAAAATTGAGGCTGTACACGAATTCCCTACGCCTTAAAATCCTAAAAATATAAATTAATTTTATAAAGCCCAGATTTTTAAAAAAAATTTACTTTAACCACAAATAATTCAGGATATGCATTTGGCTCTGTATTAAGCCAAGAAAAGGAAGGTGTAGATCTTCCCACATCCTAATTTTCTCATTTGCTAAATTTCTGAAAACAATTATTTAACTACAGGAAATGAATGCCTTGCATTTTTGTATGCATTTCACCAGTATCAATTTTACATCTATGGAAAGGAGTTTACTTTAGTTAGCTACCATGAACACTTAAAATGGATTAACTCAGTCAAGAACTAAGGACAAAGATTAATTTGTTAGCACTATCCAGAAATCCTGTTATGAGAAATTCTTTAGAAGAAAGTTGGAAGGAAAATGAAAATAAAACTATTTGATAAATACCATTACGATCAAGACAAACAAAAATAACTACTGATAAACAAACTCAACCTCTAAGAAGATCTGCAACCCAACCAACCACTGTAACCAAGAAAGAAAAATCAACTAGAATTATTTTTTCAAAAACTGCAGTTTCAGAAGTACAAAAAACCACTGCAAAGCCCCTGGATGACCAGATACGGACTAATACTACTTAAAACCTGCTAGCAGGGAGAGGGAAAGTAGCAAAAAGCAGACGACTGCTCCGACGATGAGTAGAGGACCCGACCGCACTAGCACATCAATCACTAGTGTTAAGCCTTTACTACCAGACATGTGCACTCAAAATTTGCATGGCAATGTATCATTAAAAATTCAAACTTGCAGAGAAGCTTTGACTTAGTAAGGGCAATTTCTAATAGATATAAAAACCATTGATCCAACAGAGATAAAAGGAAAGCGTCCCTAAGTAGGAAAAACCCTAATAACTCCCAATAAGCGATACATAATTTATACAACAATGATAAAAACAAAGCATTACGGCTTCAAAGAGAGAGAGAGAGAACATAAACTCATGCAGGATCTCTGTTCATGGAGATCTAATTAAAGAATTCTCAAAAATTACCATTTATGATCTTATACTGGAAGCTTCTAATGTTTCCCCTAAGGGTTTCAATTTGTCTTGCAACTTCTTCCTATTCCTTAACACACCTTCCACACACTTATTCGGTGGTTTGAGGGGGACCTACAGTTTAAGGTGGGTTACGAACCACCAAGAGCAACAGCCTAAAGTATTTAGAGAACCTTTTTCTCTAGAGGTACCGGTCCCACGACTTTCCGGAAATAAACAACTCCCTTGCTAGACTAGTGTTCACTGCATGGGCCACCGAGGCTCTTCCAGAGTGCGAGGCGGGAATCGAGCAATGTGCAAGTGCCCCCTAAAGCAGATTGCCGACAGATAATAAGGGAAATACTCAGAAGGAAAATAGGGCGGTACCAAGGAGTTAACAAAACACATGGAAGAATACAGAAAAGATTTATGTGGCTCGGAATAAAATTAAAAGTTGATTTGTTTCCGGGAAAATGTACCACTTGTCAAGAAGAAAATATGGTTTGAGCTAGAACTCATGAACTTATGATTATAACGGATACATCTATAGACACTTTTTATAAAGTATCTCTAGAACCTGTAGGACGTCCACCGACAAATCCCAATTGTAACCGACACAACCTTACAATATCAGATAAGTTACCAAAATTTTTTATTGCTATGGCTATTCCTTATACAAAAGCAACTGCGATAGCACATGCTCTAGCCAAGAATTTAATTTTACTTTATGGGGCACATGAAGCGATATTTACCGATTCAGGCAGTGCGTTTATAGGAAATCTTCTTAAAAAATTATCTAAAATATTCAAAATCACACAAATGCCAACTTTTGTATATAGACATCAATCAAACGGATCCTTAGAAAGAAGTAACACATACATGGTCGAATACATCCGCTCAAACCTTTTGAGCAATTATTGGGGAAAATAGCATGTACCCTTACTTCGTTTTCTTCTTACGAGATGTCAGAAACATACGGCTCTTAACGAAAAGATTTAATACGACGTTCATCCGAAATAGAAATTATAGCAGCAAGAAATTTAATAAATGCTAAAATTTGATCTAAGCAAATATATAACACAAAATTAAACTTTCCTGTTTAAACAGTATCATAAAATATATGTGTAAAAAGACAAATTAAAACTGAAAAATTAGACCGCGAGAAGTTTCGGCCCTACACAATCGAAGCGATATTAGGTAAAAACGTCGCTATTTTAGAGTCTACAGATATAAAACGTTTTATTGAAGATTTTAATAAATTTAAAAATCAATTATATTTGCTAAGCTCCCAAAGGTGCAAATCTACAGCTTTAGCAATCAAACCTAGGGTTGATGTGGAGGCATTAAGTTCACCAAGGACCTTTGGCAGAGTTGGCAACCGAATACGATTTTTATAAGCCTAATATTTAGCTTACACAGAACAGAAAACCCCTCTAATGATACACTATATAATCTAAAATTTGTGGTAGAGGATAGTAACCGCGAAAACTTATTTATACAAATTAGTGACGGGGAACTGAAAGTTCGATCAGCAGAATATCCCGCAGCAAAGAAAATCCTTAAAGAATTAGAAAAGATATATCATATTTCTAAGGAAATTAATATCGATAATGAAAAGGAAGATATTTGCGTAATGTGTTTAGATAACAAAAATTTAATAATTATCAAACTGGACAAGTGGAAAAATACATGCGAATATTGTTATTTGAGAGGGCATGTTATGGAATTCTATAACAAAAGTGTACAAAGAATTAACCACCTTTTTAATCTACACGAAGATATAAAGGAAAATTTTTTGTGCCAATATAGTGACAAAACCAAAACTAATAATCGCACACATTGTTTTTGAAAGTAGATTTGAAGGCGTGATAGCAGTATGCATGATCCCGAAATTACGAGTTAGGTTTAGGTAAGATATAATGGCAGACTCTGTAAAATTACTGAGATTTAGCGTCCAGTTTATATTTTACAACAAAAATTTTATTGGAAACAAACATGCTCTTAGCACTAAGATAAGTATAAGTTTAGAACATAAATTTTGTCCTCTTGAATTCCAAGCGTGTTGACAATAATGATAATTAAAACCATTTTAAGAATTTTTACAGGATATTATAAGGTAATAAGTAAGACACGAAATATAGTTTTAAGACAACGGCAGGTGATTGAAAAAAATAAAATCAACTTTTTATCATGCGCAAACCCTTGAAGTTGTATTAAAACAGTCCGTAGAAATATACTTAAACATTTATTCAGAAAAACAAAAAAAAAAACAGATACAAAATCACATGCTGTAAATAAAAATCCAATGGTCCTGGCTGCTCGAAGTCACACTCTCCAGAACCGCCGCATTTTAAATCAGAAATTGAAACGCTCCTAAATTGATATGAAATTGGAATGACAGAAAAAGTGAATGAAATGAGGACACAAGCAATAAGAACCAGTAACTGTAGGCTCACAAAGAGCATGACCACGTCTACAGAACATTTCGGCCCACACCATGTGAATATACCGTCCACATACAAAACCGGTAACTAGGATCCACCTATTTAAAAACGTAAAAGAATAGAAGATACAAACAGAACAAATTATATACTACTTTCGTTTAGTAAAACGTATTCAATGATTACTGAGAACCATTACCCCGAACAGGCTGAACCGTTTAATCGATAGTATAGTCGATCCTTTCTGCACACACAGCGCTTGCGGTATAGATCTGCGCTTGCGCAGCCTAAGAAAATATAGCACCTACATTTCAGGGCGAGAGACCTTTGAAAGTTTGGGGTAACCATTCCTTCGAATCTGGAGCAGGCACCATGCGAAATCGAAGTTCATCGACGGTTTACCTAACTCTTCTCCGAGTAACCATAAGGTATCCACTGCATCTCGGACGAAAGGGATGGTTAACAGGAGACTCTTCTGGGCTCGGGGATTTCTAGAAGGCCCTAAAGGTGGTCCCAATTTTCCGGAACTGTTATAAATCAAAATTGCAAATAGCGGCTTTTCTGTCCCACCCCACCGCTCCTTGAGACCTGCTTTCCTTTTGGCGAGCGTAAATCGTTGGGATTTGGTTGGCCTCTGCTGGTACTACCTCCAGAGACAAATGGGCTGACGGATGGTTTTATTTGGTATATTACATAATTTTGCACGACGAAATTGAAGCTACCCACTGGAATTTGCAGGGTCTCGTCGGTGTCCAAGGAGGAAACAAAGCCCGTCGCCATGTTGATTTTCGCGCGAACTATTTCCTCGTTAATTTTCATGAACAATCCATAAAAACCTTGATTATAATTTAATATTGCATAAACGTGGTAATTGTAATATAAAACAATTTGTTCATTGACTGGCGTAAGCACAAGATTATTATCTAAGCTCTTTTTCAATTTAGCTATTGTCGCATTATCGATTTTGAATTTGTCGAATTGAAATATCCGCTCCGGAAACATTTTGTAATAAAGCCGAATTTCGTACATTTCTACAAGTGGATATCCATTACAATCATTAGAAGGCAGAGAGGTAGGTTGATCCAACAGCCTATCAGGAAGATACCCCTCCAAAAAATTCTTGGCAAAAGAAGCCTTGCGTATGCGACCCGAATTCTGGAGAGTGCCGACAGGAGGAGAACTCATGTTTGAACCTGCAAGAAAAAATGGTGAACTCAATTTTTTACAATCTGCAAGGACAAAATTTGCTTTTAAAAATTTGTCCAAACTATAAAATCAGTCACATTAAACTAATTTAAATCAGCGAGATTGGCTGTAGAAATGTTATGATCTTAAATAATGTTCAAAACGATTCCTTACTATAGATTTTAACACAGTTAGACACAGTGTCATTGCCTTATAATTTTCAAATTCGCGTTCATATATGATTTTTCTCCGTATCCCAGAAACTTTCCCCTCTTCCTTCTTGTTTTTTTAAAAATTCCACCACTTGGTTGAGAATTTAATATTTTTTATATTTTTACTTCCATGAGCGTTGCAGGTCTCTGCTAATAATATTTTGTTGTTGTTGTGAATACATCATTTTGATAAAAAATGGATCTGCTTTCATAAAAATTCATTTCAATATTTATTCGAAAATTAATTTTAATTACTGAAAATGTGACCAGTCCATTTTTAGTTGGAAATCAAAATCTCTCAATATAACTGTTACATTTTTGACAAAATTGGTATTCTAATATACAAATAAATATTGCATAGTTTAAAATGTAATCATTTATTAGAAAATTTAAGTACTTTACAAAAAAATTAATTCTTTTGAGTTCGCGTTGCAGTTTTATTTTCAATCCTAAAGGAATAATTTTTTTAGAGAGTTAAATTATGATAAAATATATTAAATTTTCGATAAAAAAATAGCTGAATTGCAATTTGACAAGAAAATATGGGGACAAGCCATAAATTATCCCCAAATTTTCGAGATAATTATATTTCTTTTTTTTTCAAAAATGGCCAGCACTGTATAGCAAACAAATATATAGGTGGTCATAGAACCCAATGCTTCAGTTTATTTATCAGTGATACTTACCATCAGCGCAAGGTCTCGACCATCGTTTTGAACTACTGCCAAGTGCTTTCGGGGATTTTGCCTAAAACCACATAAATTATTTTTACATTCACACTTTTTATCTAAAGATTAGGATTTTAATGTGAAAAAAAAACAAAAAGGAAAATTTTGTTATACTCACACTCCAGAAGTCTATGCTGTCCTTCTTTTTTTTATTCTGATCACCGTAATCATGGTCCGGAAGAACAGAAATAATAATTAAATGTATGCATGTAATAATATTGTAGATATTGTTTATTAATTAATAATTTTATTATTCATTATTCTGCTGGTAGTGTTTTTGCTTTTAATAAGGGAAAAACTGGAATTATGGGGAAGCATTTATTTATAAGGTTTAAATAAGCTAACAGTGTTTAGAAAAGTATCATTTGAGGTCAAAAGAGAAGACGGGTAGCAATGTATTTTTAGTGACTTTTTTAATTTTTATTATCAAGGGGCTTCAAGCAGTTTTACATGAGTGCGAAAAATAAAATTAATGACTGCAAACTCACCCCAGAAGGCATGGATGTCGCAAACAGGAATAAAGTTGCAAATACTACAAAAAAGATATATAACAAAATTATTTTTTGGTATTACTTTTAGATTAGGAATTTTGTAGAAATTTTCCAGAAAATAGTAAAAATTCAGAAATAGTTTAAAAATTTTATCATTGTTTAAATAAAAATTAAATTCTATATTTGATTTGACCGAATCTCTCAGGGACAAAAATTTTTTATTTACTAAGTCATACGTGTTTGGATAAATAATTTTGGTGATCGGGAGAATTAAAAAAAACTAATTTTTGCATTTTACTTACAAACAAACTACACATACAAAAAGATATTAAGAAAATATTTCGCAAAGTTATTAAAGTTCTGCAAAAACTTATTTTACTCTTTTGTGATTTCTTGCACTATTTCCTAGGTTAATTAAAAAATTCTATTTTCACCAACAGGAAAATTATATTACAATGAAGAATGGTTTAGGAACACCAAAAATGTATACAGGGTCTTTAGTAAGTCTTTAGTAATTTTTTTCGGGAAATTTAATGGTGACCTTTGATTTGGCCTTGGACCTCTCTGTCAAGGTTATTTCAAGGTCAACTTTGTTTTTTTAAATAGGAACCCCTATTTTTGACAACAGCAATTAAAAGAGCGGGAAATTTTACGTTCAGATATGCATTAAGGTCTAAGGTCAAGGTCACCTGTAGAAGGTAGTATGAAGGTCAAATTGAACTTGCAGGAAAATCGTGCAGAATTTGCAGTCAGAAAAAAAGTAGATGTCTGGTCTTTAGTAATTTTTAAAAAAACACCTGACGCTCTTTCTATTGCTGATGTCAAAATTAAATGCTTTGGCTCAAAACTATGACTTTCCCTCCGTGACCTTAACGGTAAGATCTTAGGTCCAAATTAAGGTTACCGTTGGTTTTTTTTAGTGAAAAATTGCTAAAGACCTAAAATTAATAAAGACTTTTTTTCTGCACGCTAATTCCGCAATTTGACCTTACTACAACCTCTAGAGGTCTTCTAGACCTTAGGTTAGTTTTCTTTTTAAAAATGACTAAAGACCAGTTATCTACTTTTTTTCTGACTGCAAATTCTGCATGATTTTCCTGCATGTACAATTTGAACTTCATACGACCTTCTACAGGTGACCTTGAACTTAGACTTTAATGCATATCTGAACGTCAAATTTCCCGCTCTTTCAATTGCCGTTGTCAAAAATAGGGATTTCCATTTATAAAAACAAAATTGACCTTGAAATAAGCTTGACAGCGAGGTCCAAGGTCAAATCCAAGGTCACCATTAAATTCCCCGGGAAAAAACACTAAAGACTTCATGTTAGTTTTAATTTTCTAAAATTTTCTGGGGTTTCCATATTTTTTCCTCACCCTGTATAATATATTATTTATATAAACAGAAAAACTAGAATTTTTTTTTAATAAAAAAGGCGTAGTTTCAAATTTTATATATAAATGCAAATTAAAATAAAAAAATGTTTTAATTTATTTTTGTTTTCATTCTATTACAAGACAGCTACACAAAAAATATCCTGCAGCCCGATCTGAAACACTTTAGTCATAATTTTGAGGTCATTGGATCGGAACCCTGGGTCAAACTTAAGGTAAAAGTAGAGAAAAACTATAGTTTAAACGACCTAGACGTCACTGAATCCGTATTCACGGTCAGTTTTACACCATTAGGACAGTATAAAGGTCAAATTGAAGGTCAAAGTAATAGAACCATCATATTAGAGAAAAACTGAACTCTTTAATCATCTCGGGGTCGCCACATCCATATTCTAGGTCAGCTTGACCCCGTTAGGTCAGGATATAAGGTCAAATTGAAGATGAAAATAGAGAGAAACATTATATTTAAGAAAAAGTCTGGTTTTGGACCATGTCGGCGTCGCTGAGTCTATATTCTAGGTCAGTTTGACCACATTAGGTCAGGATAAAGGTCAAATTAATGGTAAAAGTGGATAAGTCCATTAGATCATCAAAAAACTCTACTCTTAAACGATCTCTGGGTCGCTTCATCCTTATTTTAGGTCAACTTGACCCCATTCGGTCATTGTAAAGGTCAAATTTAATTTTAAAGTGGAGAAAACCATTAGATAAAAAAACACTACTCTTGGAACATTTTGGGTCGCTGAATCCGTATACGAGCTCATTTTGACCCTTTTATCCGTAGTCAGCTTGACCTCATACACCCGAGTCTATGGTTTTCCTAATGGTTTCGAAACACAAAATTTAATTTTTTCACTTTCTACAAAACATTTTTTCATGACAGAAATTTATTACTTGAAGTAAAAATGTACATTGCCCGTTTGAAAACTTATTTTGCTAATTCTACTTTTTGTTAAAAATTCATCCTTTGGTATCAAAATTGATTTATCTTGTCAAAAATGTGTTTTTTTTTTAGTGAAAAATTCATAAACTGGGATGAAAAATAGACTATTTCGTTTTAAATTGATTTTTCTTCATTAAAGATGTATACTTTTAATTGAAAGATTATTTTTATGTTTAGGAACTAGCAAGCTTAGGGATGACTGTTTTTTAATATTTTTTAAATTCATTGAACGAGAGGAACATAAACAATTGACACTGTCATTTTTTGAAAAAAATCTACTTTGGAGTGCTTTAAAATTGTTCCTAGGGCTCAAAAATGTGTGTCCGAGGGCTTATATTAAAGCGATGGGAAAATCCTTTAAAATAAGTCATCAAAAGTTTTAATAGCATTCGTACAAGCCAAATTAAGAACGATTTAATGAGAAAAGAGCGCGTATTTACAATATTTTTGCACTTAACGGCCCCTAACTTTTTTTGTAATCAAGATTTTTTCAAAAATAAAAATGTGAAATGTTCGTGATGAAATTTAAAATCAATCATATTCATCAGAAATTTCATAAATCTTACAGACACACGGTATATTGATTTAAACAATTAAATTGTTAATAACAAAAAATGACGCGTTTTGGGGTTGAAGACTTCAAAAAATTGATTCTCCGCCCCAAAAAACATAAAAATAAACAAAATGTCTGACTGAACATAGAAGTACTTAAGGCAACCCCCGCCAGCGCCCGGACTAAGTGTCCCTATTACTGCCCTTCAAATTATTGGCATGGCTTAGTTGTGTGTGGCATTGAGAAAAAGCGACAAAAATTTATTCGAGACTTTCGTAACATACCTATTTTTAGAGAACAAAAACCTTATTAGAATTCGAAAAACTTTAAAATAGCTTCATCATTATATTTCAAAATCGTTAAGAAACTACGGTTTGTTTAAAAATTTAAACCAGTTTAATTTATTTACAGAGTTTTTGAAAACTTTTGAATATCTTGGAAAATTATTTTTTTTTTAATAACTCAGATCAAATTAATTTAACGCATTTCGTTGCTTTAGGTGCTTATATTTATAGTCCTATGTCAATTTTTGGTCCTGTATTCATATTAGGTCCTAGGTCAATTTTAGGTCATTTTTTAATTTCGGGTTCTAATTTGGTTTCAGGCAATACCTAACTAGGTCCTATCTCAGTTTTATAACCTAAGTCAAATTTGGGCCCTATATTAATTTTGGGTCCAATATTAATTTTGGGCCCTATGTCTATTTTTGGCCTTGTGTCTATTTTTAGCTCTATGTGGAGTTTAGGTCCTATAACAGTTTTTCGCCCTTTTTCATATTTAGTCGTATACCGTTTAAAATATGAGTAAAGTTGCTTATAGCAATTGCTTACACATGAATTTGTTGATAAAAACTATTTATAACAATGGAAATTGTTTTATTTTAAATTTTATTTATAATTAGTTATTACTTCTGCGTCATACAACACAAAATCAATATAAATAATACAGCTCCACAAAAAATCGTGAGAATTACCCCTTGAGTCTGCTGTCTGACTATATGTAACATATGTTTTTGGGGTCGCTGAATCTACATTCTGGGTCAATTTGACCCCATCACGTCAGGATTTTCCAAAACCTAAAAAAATAGGCTCAAAACTTAATAAATCATATATCGAATGACCACTTAATCTTAATAACCCCATAAACTCATAAACCCTTAATACATTAACCCATTAAACCCTTAAAGCCATAAGCCCTTAACCCCATAACTGTTTACCGTTGGACAAGTCAGTAGCTTGTAAGCTATCATGGAATAAAGATGCATTACCCAAATTATATTAATTCTACACGCTATCACACCCTTAAACGCAGTAGATTCGAGACGGGTTATGGGGTTTCGGAATCATGGGGTTTTTGAAGAATGTGGGTTTAAGGCTCAAGAAGCAGGCATGACTCAAAAATACTGTGCTTCAAGGCATTAACGGACATAAGTGTCTTTACCAACGGGTCATGGGGTTTAGGGTTTATGGCATTTTGTGGGTATGAGGTTAACGGGTAATTTGTTAAAGGGCTTAATAATTGATGGGGTTATGGGGTTGGGGAATATTGGGATTTAGAGGTCGATAAATAAAGGATTTATTTGGTTTTGGGGCTTTTTTTGAGATTATGGAAAATACTCATATGATGGGGTTAAATGGACAGCAAAACTGGATTAAGTAAATTAAAAAATATATGACAGATATAGTCAGACTCGAGTAGTAATTTTTGCGACTTTTTTTGAGGAGCTGTTTTCAAATTTCACTTTTTTTCATTCAAACTTCAAAATTTCAGGTAATTTCACTTTTACCCAATAATTTGTAATAACATTTAAAGAAATTAGAAAAATAATAAAAAGAGCAAAAAAAACTTTTTTTTGCCATTTCTAGATATATGTAATTAAAGAAATTTGGAAGTACAAGCAAAAAAATGTTTCATTCTCAAATTTTTAGGTTAGATGTGAAAACAGAAGATTTTTTGCCAAATTGGGAAATAAAGCAAAATTAAACCATTTTGCATGTACTTAACAGGGGTGAAAAAGCGTACTTTTTATGCAAGTTTGAGAAAAAAAAATTCAATTTTAATATTTGAAAAAGAGATCACTTACTCAATAAAGCCAAGAATTCCGCACTTCCTATCATGTTGAAGAATGTGTAAAGTATGACACAACCTTCATGTGTCTAAATATCGAGACAGTGAAGAAAGAGAAAATTAAAATTTATCCCCATATATCAAACGGAAAAATCATATATTTGAGGAACATATTTTCATGATTTCTAAACACGGATCTACCACATAAGCAGAATATAGCACATGGGAAAAGACAATATTTGACTTATCTTTATTGACAATCTTTTTGTAGGAACCAGAGTATTAGAATGAAAGGCTTGCGATTGCGTAAAGTATGTTAGTTTAATTATTTTTAGCAGGGAAATCGAGTTTTCAAAAAATGAGCAAATATCTACAAAAAACAAATATAAATATACATTACATTTCATTTTTTTACGTTTTCAGACATTTTTTAAGTAGGTCACATTTTTTCAATTTTCTTAAGATTTACTTGCATCAGATTAAGTTAAATTAAATTTTCTTCTACAGAATGAGGAAATTAACAGTATCAATCAATTTGGTTTCTTTTTTAATCATTTACTTTTAAGGGGAAGAGGAAAAAATTTTCGATTGTTTTTCAGTTTCTAAAAATATTATTTTCCTGATATTCTTGCAATCACCAAAAATTTTTCTTTGTCCGACCAAAGGAAAATAGGGCAAAGAAGAAAATGGTAAAGGGGCAAGGGGGTAATGGACACAAAAAAAGGCGGGGCAAAAAAAAGGAAGAGGGTGAGAGGAACGGGCAAAGGTTTAAAATGGCAAGGCTAAGAGGGGAAAGGAAAAGGGAAAACTATGTCAGAAAAGAGAGTAGGGAAAAGGAAAAAGGGAAAAAGAGAATGAGAAACCGGAAAGGGTAAAAGGGGAAACAAAAGAGGAAAGGGAAAAAGGGGAAAAAGAGTTTAATAATAGGGGAAGGGAACAATAGGAAAAATATCATGAGTAAAGATAACGGGTAAATCGAAAAAGAGAAAAGGAAAATGAGTGAACGCGGAAAGAGGAATTAGGAAAAGAAAAGGGGAAAAGGGGGAAATTACAAAAATGGAAAGGTAGAAAGAATATGGAAAATGGGGAATTAGTCAAGAGAGAAAAAGGTTGAAGGGAACGTGGAAAGGATGAAAAGGGAAAGGTCAACAAAGGAAGAAAAAAGGGAAAAGACCAACAGGAAAAGGGAATGGGGGAAAGGAAGAGGGAAGGAGCAAATTATTGTAAAGGGGAAATGAAAAAGGGTGAGAAGGGAAAGGGGAAAGAGAAAACATGAAGGAGTAAAGGAGAAAGGGCTGAAACAGCTGAAAAGGACTTTTGAACGATAAAAGATAAAAATTTAATCAAAGATGTCCTTTTTCAAACATTTTTCAAACTAACTCAAATTATTATTATCATTTAAATTTTTTTTAAAATGGTAGAAATTACCTTAAACTCTTAGAGAATATTGGCCAATATTTTTTTTTATATTTTAAACTCTAAAAAATGCTAAATGAAACTAATAAATACCTTGCAGTATTGTATAAAACTCAGAAAAAAATTATAAAATGCAATAAATAGTCCCAAAATGTTATGCATTTTTTTCAGAAATCAGCTGAAAATTAACTTTTAAAAAGAGAAAATCATTTGAATTTTTCTCAGGAATTACCTTTTAAAATTCATCTAACTTTTTTTTCGAAAACGCAAATGGGTAAAACCGGAAAGGGAATACGATAAAGGGGAGTAGGAAAAAGAAAAAGAAAAAAAGAAAAAGGGGAAATGATGAAAATGGAAAGGGGGAAATAAAAGGAAAAATTCTAAAACGGGAAAAAGAGAGAAAGATTGAAGGGAACGAGGAAAGTAAAAATTTTTCTTTGTCCAACCAAAGCAAAATGGAGAAAAGAATAAAATAGTAAAAGGGAAAGGGGGGAATGGGAACAGAAAAAAGGGGGAGTGGAAAAAAAACGAAGAGTGTGAAAGGAACGGTCAAAGTTTTAAAATCGCTAGGTTGAGAGGGGAAAGGAAAAGATAAAACTGTGACGGAAAAAGGGAGTAGGGAAAAGGAAAAGGGGAGAAGAAAATGAGAAAACAAAAAGGGGAAAGGGAAAGGGAAAGACAAAAATAAAAAAGGGGAAAAAGAGATGAATAAAAGGGAAAGGGAAAAATATATAAAATATCAAGAGTAAAGGAAACGGGAAATCGAAAGAGGGAAAAGGAAAATGGATAAACGCGGAAAGAGGACTTGGGAAAAGAAAAGGGGAAATGATAAAAATGGAAAGATGGAAAGGTGGAAAGAAAACGAGAAATAGGGAAGTGGTAAAAAGAGAAAAAGTTTGAAGGGAACGAGGAAAGGATGAAAAGGGAAAGGTAAAAAAGTAAGAAAAAAGGGGAAAGAAAAACAGGAAAAGGGAATAGGGGAAAAGAAGAGGGAAAAAGCATATTATGGTAAAGGGGAAATCAAAAAGGGTGTAAAGCAAAAGGGGAATGAGAAAAAGCGAAGGAGAAAATAAGAAAAGGGAACAGTGAAAAAGGACTTTCCCCTTTTTATTTCATCATTTAAAAAAATATTTCTGATAGAAAGATGTAATATTTTACATTTCAGCTAAAAAGAGTAGACCTAATGAGAAAATAGACAACTTTTTCTCAAAATAGTTGAATCTTCAATCAAATCAGATTAATTTTGAAAGAAAACAGTTGCATTTTAAACGAAAAAAGATAAAAATTTAATCAAAGATATCCTTTTTCAAAATTTTTCAAACTAACTCAAATTGTTCATATGATTTAGAAAAATATTTCAAAATTGTAGAAATTACCTGAAGCTCTTGGAGGTTATTGGCCAATCTTTTTTTAAAAAGTTTAAAATCTCAAAAAAAAATGCTTATTACCCTTCGAAACTCTTTAAGAAGTATTTTGAGATATTCAACATTTTTTTCAGAAATGAGGAATTACATTTTAAAATTCTTAAAACTTTTCTTATTTTTTGAAATATTAAAAAAAAACTAAAATATTGTCAAGATTATAATATTGAAATATGGCAATATATCTTTTCGAAATACAGAAATTTAGTTAAAAATCCAGTATCTTTCCGACAATAGTAGGTAATCGCAAGTTCCGAGATTTACGAAAACTTTTTGAATTTTCGTACTACGTTTTTTTTTTTAGTATTTCTAACACGATTTGGAAATATATTTGAAGAAAAACTTTTCAAGTTAAAATTTACAAAATTTGATACGAAACCTTAAATAAATCTTTGAGAAATTAAATAAACTGACAGATTTCAATGAGACTCTGTATACTAGAGATTATTTGTTTTCTCGTGACAATTTATGATCAATATCGCTGCATTCTCAATTCAAAATCCTGGGAGATTTTTTTATTCTAGTGTATTTTTGTCACTGGAAATTTTTTAAGTTCGAAGAAATTCGAATAAATTTAAGAGTTATTTTGAAGTTTCGAAATTAATCAACACTATCTTTAAATTTGAAAGGATTTAAAAAAATTATAGAAATAAAATATATACTTTTGTAAATTACAAAATAAAATTGTTGAGTTTTTTTGATGACTTTTAAAAGTTTAAGGATAATAAAAAATTATTTTTTCTATTTGTGTGTTAATATTTTAATGATATATCTTATATTATATCTTATCTTTCCTTATATCTTATATCCTTATATCCTTATATCTTATATCTCATCTTACTTGCGTCTTATCTTACCTACTCTTATCTCCATCCTTAGTCGAACTTAACAACTACTTATATTTGTGTAATTTCGCCCTAATTAATGTAAACAAAAGTAACATTCATTCTAAAGACATACGGTCTTCCGAAACAAAATTTTTTCTTTTTACTGTCCTTTCATAGGACTACCCGTTGGGCACTACCCTACTCTATTGATTTCCCTTACTTCTTCCAATTTCTTTATCCACATCACACCATCTCCTTTGCCATCAGAAATCCGTCTTACACATTCATGCCCACTCAAATATCTATCTTCCTCTCCTATACATCTCTCTTATACATCGGCCCATGACTCCATTTCGCATCCACATACTGTGGTTATAGATTCTCCTCTCATATAACCAATATCTGCATGCTCTTACTCCTTCTCCCATTTTAAATCGTAAAACCCTACTCCATTTTTCTTCGTTTTTTTATTTTTTGCATTTATTCTGGGTCCGTCAACCCTTTGACCATCATATACCATCTATTGTACCTCGAATTTATAATTTTTGTCCATCTCTCTTCTCCATGTTTTACGAATAGCTCTAACTCTGTATCCTCTTACTCCATAACTCCTTCTCGTATATTACAAACTCTTCTCATTTTTCTTCTTTCTTACTCTTATTTTGAATTTTCAAAATTGCCTTTTACCTCATTGTTCTGAATTTCACTCAGTCATTCTTCTGATATACTGCTTTACGCTCACCTTTTTGGCTTCTCTTTAAACCTCCAAGCACTCTTAATTTCTCTACTGACCATTTTTTCCCTAATAAATTCTTCCCTTGACATGTATCCTAGGCCACTCCAGCTAACCCCCGTTAGTCATCTCAAAAATCGCTCATTTATGCTCCCAACTTTGCTATGTTTCTTCCATCCCCAGATCTCTACTCCATAACACATTACCGCCCAGACCAACGCATCCTTTAACCAGATCCTCATTCTCCAATCGGCTTCTGCCTCAAACCAAGAACGTAGGTAACAGAACTTCTCCACAATTGGTAGTTTCTATCTGTTCATGTTTTAAATGTTATTTATTTTTCCATTTTTATTTTGTTGAAGCACATCCCCTCTTTTTTACCTAAATTCACCGTCAATTTTTTTGATTCAAAGATTCTCATCATTAGGTTCATACCCTTCTCATCATCTGTTAACAGAACTACATGGTCCGCGTATTCATGAGCGTATAGTTTGCTATTTCCCAAAACCGTTCCTCCTTTCCCTACCTCATTTAGCTTCTCCTCTAAGTCTGCCAGCAGTATGTTAAATAGTAGCACGCTCAACAGGCACTCTTGCCTTAGACCTCTTCCTGTCCAGAAGTCCTGTCCTTTTTGCTTTCCTATCTACACCTTAATCCTGGTTTCATTCAAAATTTATTTTATCCTCTCCATCAACTTTTCCTCTACACCTCTTCCTTTCATTACCTGCCATAGCACTTTTCTGTTCACGCTGCTTTGAAATCTACGAACAATGCGACTAGCTTCCCTTTCTTTCTTTCTAAATTTCTGTTAGTTAAGTTGGTAAGTACGTAGATATCGTGTATAGCGTCCATCCTTCTTTTAAATCCTCTCTCTTCAAACTTTTTCTTATGATTGCTGCATATACTTTATAGATGGCTGGCATGAGAGTAAGCTAACCTTGCGGCCACCCTTCTCCTTTCCAGACTTTGTTGCAGATTTTCCACATCCCATCCTTAATTCCTTCTACTCCATGCTTTATCGCTTCGTTCTCCATCCCATCTTCTCCTGTCGCCTTGTTTCTTTTTAGCCTACCGATTGCCTCATTCACTTCATCTCTTGTTATTTCGTTGCCTTCCTCCACCTGTCCTTCGACTATCCTTCTCTTCTCCTCTTTGTTCTTATTTTTCTTTCCCATTAATAGACTATTGAAATAATCCGTCCATTCCTCTATTTCTATTTCTTTATTACAGTCCTTCCTTTCCACTATATCCCTATTTCTTTCCAGCATCTTCTCATGTTCTTTTTTTCTTCTGTTATATTCCTCCTTCTTTATTTACCCTTTTCTCTATTTTCATACACACTCTTGCAATTTATCTTTACTCTCCCAACATGCCTCGTCCCACCAGCCTCTCTTTCGCCCAACTTGTTCTTCTTTTTAGTATCCAGCTCATCCTTTACCTTCTCAATCGACTTCTTCAGTCTTTCATTTAAATAGTCTACTCTCTTCTCTTTTTCATACTTAACCTTCTTCTTTTTCATCTTTTGTTAAAAATCTTTTAATTTTTCTGCCCCCAGTCTCACATTTTCGTGTTCTTTTCTCCCCCTAATTCCTTTCTTCCTCTGTCGCGTTTACTGCCGCCTGCTTTTAGTGTAGCTGTGACCGGGAAGTGCTCGTACCCTATCTCCTTCCCAAAAAAGTAGTCTAATACTGTTGCTCCCTTTCCTATACATGTGATCTCCCTTTCCTCATCTCCTTTCTTATTGCCATTACATGTAAACCGTCATGTATCTCCCACCACGTCTAGTAACTTCCTCCCCTCCCGGTCCGTTCCTCTATGTTTGGATTTTCTTATATATGCCTCCTTTTCTTCATTTCAAATCCCTCCTGCCTATTCACCAGTCCAAGCATTTAGGTCTTCTCCTATTAAAACCAGTTCTTTGTTATCTTCCTCTATCCACCTCCTCATTACTCTCCAGTCTTCCTCTTATTTCTATATATGCAAACCACCTCTTTTATGACTCTCCGAGCTATAATCCTTCTTACCATTGTTCCATCCTTTCCCCCACTGTCCCCATCTTTTCTACTCAGATTTCGCTCATCATAATCACATCCCACTTTTCTAACTCGTCCAACTTCGTCCCAGCACCATTATTCCACATTTATCTAGAAGCTATCTCTTCCTATCCACACCATGTGCCCCTTTTTCTTCTCTACTCAAGCCTGCTGTTTTATATGCCATCCCTTTTTCCTTTTCTCTATGCCAGAATTTCTTCAATTCTTTCTCTTCTTTCTCTCAATAATTTTTGTCCCTCCATAATTTTCTTTCTCTTCTCCTCACTCCCCACTTTTACTAAAAACATTCCTTTATTTTCCTTCCTTCGTTCCTCCTATTCGCCTAACTCCTTCTACCCCTACCTGCACTCTAATGTCTTTCAGGGAATTTTTTATTTCCACTTCACCTGTTTCACTCTCCACTTTAAACCCCTTAACTACTACGATATTTTTCCTCTTTACCCTTTCTTCCCCTTTCAATCTTCTTTTAATCTCACTTAGTCTTTTATCAATCCTTCATTTACACTTTGCACGTTCTTTTTATTCCCTATAACTATTTCTTTGCTTGGTTTCCCATACGCTCATTTATAATTTTGTAAATTGCTTATCAGTTCTTCCAGTGGATTTATCTCACTATTTCTCTGTTCTTCAACCTGTTTCTGTCTATCCTCTATGCTCTCTAGTTTACGCCAAACCTTGTCTTTCTCCTCCTTCCAGCGTTTATTCCATTCTTCCCATTTTTCTCTCATCTTCCCTTCCCCTCCCTTACATCGTTTCCCTACATATTCATATCCCTATTCATATCATCCCATCTCTTTCTTGTTTCCTCTCTAAACACTTTAAAGAGAGCTTCCAATTTTTCAAACATCCCCCCATTCTCCCTATCTCTTTTAGGGGTTTTCCGTTTAATTCTAACTTTTTTGTTATCGTTGTCCCTTTCTAAATGGTCGTCACCTGCCTCTAGGTTACTTTTATCCCTCTATTTACTGCTAGCCGTGCTTGCCTTTTTTTGCCATTCGTCCAAACCGGAAATGGAAGCCAAAAATTTAAAAAATTTGAAACTAATGTAGATTTTACAATATTTTGAAATAAAATTTTTATTGAGCTGTTTACTGTTTCTTGTTCCTGTCTCTCTTTTTCTTTTATCCTCCCCTTCACTGCTGGTCGTGCTTTCTTTTTTTTGCCATTCGTCCGAACCGGAAATGGAAGCCAAAAATTAAAAAAATTTGAAACCAATGTAGATTTTACAATATTTTGAAATAAAATTTTTATTAAGCTCTTTACTGTTTCTTGTTCCTGTCTCTCTTTTTCTTTTATCCTCCCCTTCACTGCTGGTCGTGCTTGCTTTTTTTTGCCATTTTTCCAAACCGGAACTGGAAGCCAAAAATTAAGAAAATTTGAAAGTA